>QFFB01007093.1:0-15990 GCA_003316465.1 Ramaria cf. rubripermanens
TCCCTACCCCCCTCGTATACCTTCAAAGTCTGACCTCCGAGTTCCGACCTCCGAGCCTCCGACCTCCGAAGTTCCGGGTAACGTCCGAGAACTTAACAATGGGTAAAGCAGGATTTACCTATCCGAGGACGTGTGTGGTCAAATAGACCTGCACAATCCCATCCTGGTTACGGAAAGATAGCATCTCATCCATGATGCTGTGCTCAGTGCTCAAATCTATGTGCGTCGAAACCGTTAACCCAATAGACGTAGTATCGAGATCATTCCTGGAGACAGTTGTTCAGAATCAGTAGAACTCCTGTGGTAGTGAGACTTAATGGGAAATTTTCCGTCGTCAGTGTCCCCCTGCCTGTTGTTGAACTTAGCTCGGCCTTTGTCAGACTTGATTTATAAGTACTAAGCTTGGAAAAAATTGAAGAGACATGGGTGCTCAACATAATCCACCGGGGAACTGTGTATCGGTAAGCTATAGGCGGTGTGTGCTTGAACATATATTACCGATCACCGGTAGTTCAGTGATGGGGTGTGGAGGAATTGTTCCAGGGGATCTTCACCTCACGCAGAACAACACCATTAGGAGTAACAGAAACCAGATGCTTTTTGTTGGTGGCAAGGTATGACTTAGCGTGCTGAACCGGATCTCCGAAAAGATTCCTCAGTTAACGGGCTACTTTGTTGACATCATTGAATACGATGCAGTGTAGTCCAAATGACTGGGCAGCGAGCACATTCTCGAGTTTGTCGTCGACAAATATGGTTTGGGTGGGGTCCACACCAGTGGTAGTGAGGACGTGCTGGTAAAATCCAACATTTGGTTTGCGTTCATGAGCCTCTGCCCTGTTGTGACAAAGTCCGAGTTTCGCCATGAACTTTCATCTGATAAAATGTACTTATGATGTGAATACCCGGTCGAAGAGTGCCCATTCCAAAGGATCTGCTTTCGTTGCAAGCACTTCCCAATCAGGTACAGATATGTTCGACATAGCGAATACACTTCGCCCTGATCCCTTTATGTCTCGAATGACATCCAGTAATGCAGGGTTGCTTTGGAGCAAATCGCGAGTGGCTCTGAAGGCAGCCGCAACGTCCCTCAAAGATGTTCGACTGATGTTGTTGATGGGAACAGATGTACACGCGTCTGACAGCAGAGGAGGGTGATGTGGCACTACGTTTCGAGCAGAAATGCTATGGGTCATGAGACAAGAATAAATGAAGCAGTAGGTATTGTAAGGCTTTTCTTCATGAATTTGTTTTTTTTTTTGCTCTTGGTCGTGGGAAGGTAGGTGTGATCCCTGGGTATTGCTTGATCGTGATCAATTCACTAACTATCGGTATGGTTGCAGCTCCGTTGTGACACCAGGTCTCAATAAAACTGAGGTGAAAACTGTTGAAATGTACGGGACAAGAAGACGAGAACGAGAACGTTGTGCTACGTGCGAGAGACGAAACATTAGTGAGGAGGACACTGTTAACTCCAAACTAAACGACCGGATTCCTTCTAGGGAATGAATGGGCTTTTTACCGATGATTTATTGTAACTAAGAAACTAACTATTTATACATAAATGGAACAGGGGTAGAATACCAGCAGAAGGCAGGGAATACCAGTAAGAGAATAGCTGGCGACATTACCAGTGATGAGTCACAAGAGTGTGACATGAGAAAGAATACTAGCTAGAGCGATGGGGAAAATAGTAGAAATTATCACAAAAATACCATATGCTCTGGACTTTACAACAAAAACAGACATGCTCTCCACCTCATATCCTTGAGTCTCTAGCGGCGCTACCACGTAGCACACAGATGCGGGACCTAAGCTAGCTGTTAAACTCACGTAATTGCATCTCATGCAGTACAAGTGTGTCATCCCTTCCGACCTATCACCGCGGGTCTGGATGCAACAATCCCAGGCATCAACTTCGTGATCACACCACCGTGCCATCACTGTCCCAGACAGCAAGCTCACCCTCACGGCCTTCCCATTAGAATGGAAACTCAAAAAATAAATTTTATGTAAAATATATTTTTAGAAAACAAGCTAGTCACTAGGCTCCACTGTGCGGCTTCCTGCAGCTGCATCTTCCAACACAGCCCTTCTTCTCTTATACACTTCCTCACCTGCCGCCTCCCTCGCGTGATTGGATTCAATGCGATGGCATAGTTCTGCCTCTGAGAGCTTTTCCCAATGACACCAGCCAGCCTCGAGTTCTTCCAGAAGCAGGACTATGTCACTACGACGAAGCCTCCCCGGATTGACCGATTGCTCGCAGGGCCAGCCCCTCAGTTCCACTATGTAACCCTCAACCATCTTTTTCTCATAACTTTCATAGCTCATGAGCTTGCTGACACTCTTACAGGTAATCGGTATATTATACTTGCAGAGAATTTCGGCTGGTGAGGTGTTAAAACAAACATTGCACCTTCTATATTAGGACATACCAAGTGCCTCTGCGATGATGCTGCAGCATTTAGAAGTTTGTTTGTTCATAGCCAATTTACTTGTCTTTATCACATCTGCTGCATAGTTAATACAGCATAATATGCAGCGCATTACAAGCTGGGGTACATACTCACGGTTCCTCCTACCACATACGCTTCATATTGCATCGCAAACTTGCTGTGGTTCATGTTGAGTACGTCCTTAAAAAACCTCTCTGTCTCTGGGTCCATGTAGATTTTTGGTTCATTATAGTGCTCGACATCCCCACCTACCGCAATGTAGAATGTCTTCCAGCCTGTACACCGCTCCAATGCATGAAACTATGAAAGTGAAGTCAATACTATCAACTATATCAATATTAATATACTCACCTCCTGCTTAAAGAGATTGAATGTCTCATTGATATCCCTCTGAATAGCCTTCGCATTCGCATGTGGAGCAGTCTTCTTCTCAAGTTGTAAGTCATTCACTTCCTGTTGGAAGTCTTGTTGTAATGCCTCCTTTGTGAGTTTGCCATATGCCTCATCAAGCTCATCCTGGTGATTTTTTACAAAATTTTTGACAAAAAAAAGAAGCTCTGTTGTAAGATGGAGGGCTATATATGCATGTGGCACATGCTTTTAGCCCCCCTATGTGGTCATTCAGCCTTAAAAAAATAGGTAAAAATCATATTTCACATAATGTATATCAAATACACTATGTACATGATGCTGGTCTTAGTACGCTGCCTGGATCCTCAGGCTCATTTTTGAGCATGAGGAGCATGACAGCCAGACAGGCACCTGGCAGGCAGGCCAGCAAATTAATTCCACTCAGTGCCACCTGCCACTCATGCAATTGCACACATCTTTAGTTACAAGCCTCTTCCCACCCACCTCATTCTCTGCCTCATGGCACCAGGCCTTTAGCTTCCATTTATCCCCTTCATTGTGGTCTTTGGGTGAGGGTTTGTTTTGTCCTTAGTCAAATAAACATGAGATGCATACCTGCATTTATTTCTTGCAAGGCCTGTCTAACAAACCCATTCCAAGGATTTGCCTTCCTCATGTTTCTGAGTCTGTGTGAACCCTGGTAGAGCTGGCTTCATCCCCATTTGAGAGAATGACCATGGTTGATTGTGTTGTGATGAATAATATATTAATATATTATCTGAGTCAAACCGTTAACACCTCATTATTATGTGATCGATAATTCACTGTTACACCAAGGTAACACACCATTAGCATCAGTGTGATTCACTGATCAGAATGATATCAAACTCATATGTGAACATATGACATCACAAGCATCTGAAGTGATTGGGGAGAATGAGACCCCAACTGGAGATGGAATACCAAGAGTATTCATTGAGCAGCTGTCCAAGGAACAGGACAAAGAGGGCATGAGTCCCTATACATGCATTTACATGCATATATTTGAGGAATTTCAAAGATCTGTTTTTCCTATTGTTTCAAACAACATGATTTACTGATTATGATTACCATTCTATGTTGCAAAGGGCTTTGTATCTCCTGACTGAATTTTCCTAGCATTTCATCCACCTGACTACTATTCTCATCATGATCACTACCTGTCAGACTGCATGTCATTGCCCCTTTGTCCACATGCATCAATTACCCCATTGACTCCAGATGTTTTATCACAGATTATCTGTGATGACATAGTATAAATATTGTAGGACTACCTGTATGTTACAAAAGTTAGACTTTAGTCTACACTCACTCTGAGTCAGAAATTAGCCTGCACTCAATCACACACAATCTACAGTGACTTAAAATATTTCAATAGATTTGTACTTGCTGTTTTACACAGCTTTGAATCCTGCACTAGTAGTACAACTATTGCGACTTAGTTATCCTCATCTCTAAGTAATCACTGGGTAATCCCTTACTCCACTCTTCATCAATATTCAAGAGCTGAGTTTCTGTTGCCATCACCCCCATCAGGAACCTGTGATTATGTCATCAGGTACAACAAATCTCAGCACGGACGATCAATTGCTTTAACAGGATATCACCAATATTCCAATTGCTCAATTGCCATCGCCATTCACAGGCTCACCTTCAGGGGCTTTAATTGCATCACTAGGAGCATTTGATTAGTAATCAATTTCACCTGGTTCTCACATGTGCTACAGCAATATTCATTGAGTGATCATCTTATTCCTTGCACACATGAAATAGCAGACTTAACAATCTCTAACAACAGCAGATTGCAATTCTCTTTGCCTGGTCTGTGTTATGATCTGGTTCCTCATGGATCTCCAGTAACCACATTTGGTAACTAACCCCGGCCCAAGCCCCCTACCCCAAGCCCAACCTTATCCAAGCCCTTCCTGAAGTAGTCCAAGCCTGACCCCAACCCCTGTTCACTATATCCCACTCCCCCAAACCCATCTCTTATCTGTCCCTGAGCTTCATTCTGATCCCTTAGTTAGTTATGTCTGACTCTGTTCCCCTGTTATCAGTATATAAGTCTCGTTCTGTATGTACCTCACTCTTCAGTCAGAAATCAACTTAGATACCTTTGAATCCTTTACTAGTTTCTCCCTCCATCCTTTCTTAGTCCCTCTGCTCCTCTTGTCCAACCTCACTCCAAAATTAAAAGCTCATACAATAGTGGATGGCATAGCATACAAGCTGAAGCCAAGCCCTTACTGCTCACCCTTGGCCTGAGCTCAGTATAGCTTGCTCCAAGGTCCTATGCGAAGGCCCCTGGTCTTAACAGTCTGCATAATCATCTTGTGTTGCCCTGACATCTTTACCAAGGGCTTGCCACTTGGTGCATTGATGCTCTTTCATGAAAGTGAAAAGATGGGACATGTTTTGTATGTCACAGAACATCAAGCATTTTGTTGACATTCATGTGACCACATTACAGCTTGTATATAAAATATGTCAGTCGAAGTGGATGGGGTCTGGAACATGAAAATCTTTATGTATGCATTTGATGCTGCATAGTCCTCTTTCTATATACAGTAAAGTAGATACATGAACAAATACTTGGATCTCATTATTCTCCTATATTATAGCTTCCTGCAGGGTCCAGGGAGATGCAATAAAAGTTCACCCCTCAGAGATATCATGGGGTTTAATAAAGTTCAATACAAGTGGTAGTTCTTGTTTTTGGTACATATACCAAGATACTGTACTTCTGCTCTACCAAGAGCATACATGGAGATTTGCATGTTCCAGAGCTTATTTATTTCATTGGACATATTTGATATATACTTGGTTTTACTGTACAAAAATTGTATCAATTTGTAGCTACATATTTGTAGGTTAACTTCTCAAATTTTCAGTTCTTTATCTGCAGTTACAGTAATGCTATGGCAACTTTTTATTTTAGAAAGTATTTTAGCAAATTTTGAACTCCACCTTTGATACCCAAAATAGCTGTAACATTGTTGTTGATAAATGCAAGTAAATCTATTTTACAGTATTGTGGGACTTCAAAAACAGATCTAAGGCTAGGAAAACCATGACAAGGTGAAAGCACTAATTGATTGGAAGCTAGTAAACAGATACCCCACTGTTCATGACTGAATCATGCCATCTCTTGAATCATAATGGGGATTAACCACTGGATATCAACCTTAATAATGTCACACTGCTGGAGTAAATGGGTGTTAAGACTGAGGCCTATGTATGGGACCTCAGCGTGAGCTCCACTGAGCTCTGTTACATCTGTGCATTCTGCTCTCCCATTCCGCCTTCCGTCCTATCAATTCCGTTACCGCTTTACCATTACTCAGCTCTCTGATCCCCCTGGCCCCTCCGTCAGCAGCGGTACCTTGTTCCTCGTGGAATGTCTGTGTCCCCCTACTGACAGATGAGCCTTACCTATATTAGATACCAAGTTTATGTCCCCCCTGCCCTATGATTCCCAACTCCACTCATGATCCGTACTGAACACCCCTTCTGCTCCAACTTGGATCTCATTACTATTACTTCCTTACATGTACCCCTCTGTATATAAGCCCCTGTATTCACACTAGTAACCTTAGTTTGAATATCGACCACAGTTCATGTTAACCTTGTCTGTAGTGTTCTTAGTACACTCCTGCCATTACTTCCGCACCTCCGCACTTCCACACTTCTGCACATACTGCAGACTGTGTTACCTTGCTTAACCCCTCTGTTCTGAAGTCTTGGGACCTGTGATTGTTTGAGAGGCGCAGCACATAAGCTGAAGCCGAAGTCCCTTCCAATCCGTCTTCTGTCTATCTCCACCTCACGATTTTACATGCTGTAACAAGCTCAGACAGAGGTTAATAGTAGTGATAGCTTAGCTTCAGCTTATGTGATGTGCCATCCACTATTGTATGGGCCCTCAATTTCGGAACAAGGTTTGGACAAGAGGCGAGTAAGGAGGTAAGAGGAGACAGATTTAGAAACTAGTAATGATTCAAGGGATATCTAAGTTGATTTCTGACTGAGTAAGGTACATACAGAACAAGACTTATATACAGGTAACTGGAAACAGGGTTGGAAATAATTAACTAAGGGAATCAGAATGAAGCTCAGGGAAGGATAAGAAATGGGGGTTGGGCTCAGGTTTGGACTACCTCAGGAAGGGCTCGGATAAGGTCAGGCTTGGGTAGGGGGCTTGGGATGGGGTTAGTCACCAAACATGGTTACCAGAGATCTGCGAGGAACTGGATCATAACAGTATTCCCCCTTTAAGGCCAAGACCCTTGAGGCTGAAATAGAGTAGTTGAGTTAGCCTCTTATAGCTATTCAATGTCAGCCCCGAGGTTAGAGTTTGCCTTTAGTGAGTCAGGATGGTTTGGTCTGAAGTTTTTTGAGTTCACCTTTGATGAGTCAGCTCACAACCGAGGTTAGTTAAAAGCTTAGAGAACAGGCTGGCAGACCCAGCATAGTGGCTGCATCATCCCGCCCCCCCAAAATAGAAAAAAAATGTCCAGTGCTGCCCCCTCCCTGTCTAAACTCCATGCCACTCACCATGAGCACACTGCTGTTGACAAGGACAAGGACAATACGCAGGTGACCATGCCCATGCAGGTTGCACCAACATTGGCTGAGGTTCAACTTGGGGTGAATGTGCATGACACCTTGGGGATTGACATGTGCAAGCCATGGGTTGAGGGGCCAATTGGCAAAATGTAAGTTCCGACTTCTTTTGAGCTTGGAGGACCTTGCTGACAGCTCAGATAGTATACCCAGCTGCAGATGGTGTACCATCCACGTGCTGGGGCAGGCTTTATTGCTTTTTGGAGCGCAAGCCAAGCCGAGGATGTGGTCACTGAATAGGGTGTAGAGTATATGGCTGAGTGCAGGTGTGCCACCTGCAAGAAATGTGGGGACTCATGCCTCCGATACGTCATCTCTGACCATGGTGACATTGATCTGGGGGCTTGTGTCTGGTGCAAGATGCACTCTGTTGCATGTTTGATTGCCCAGCACTATTGCCAAGGCAAAACTGGGGGAAAGGGCAAGGAGAAGGCCCAAAGCTTGGGCGAGGACAAGGCAGAAGGTTTGGGTAAGGAGAAATGGAAGTGAAGTGAGGAGGTGAGCAAGGATAGTGAGGAAGAGGTGGAGGTTTGGCCAAGGAAGAAGCCGAAGTTGAAGAAGGTTGTTGTGGACAGTGAGGAGGACTGGGTGACATGCAAGGAGGAGGAGAGGACTTCAAGGTCAGAGGTGCAGGGAGTGGGCTTGGCCAAGGAGGCCAAGGTCAGGGAGTCTCAGGCAAAGGAGTTGAGCTGAGCGGAGAAAAAGAAGGGGAAAATGGAAAGGAAAGCGGTGTAAGGGGAACTCCTGCAAAGTCCTTGCAAAGTCCTTGCACCCTATGTTCCACTCCATGCGAACATTCCCACGTCCTGCAAAGTGCATGCAAAGTGTACACAGCCCTGCCAAAGTCAACCCTACTGAATGCCACTTTGGCAATGGGCCTCTTGTTCCAGAGCTGTGCAGATCTGTCCCCTGGTGGCTTTGGAACACCTTCCTGGCCCTGTCTGTAGTTCAGCACCCCTGTTGCTTATGTGATTTGGGCTTCGGAAGTATGGAGTTGTGATGCCCAAAGTATATAGCTATTAGCTAGTGGGTGAAGGCGATCCTTAGAGTTTTCTCTTAGGATTCCCCCTTCACCAGGTATGCCCTTGCATAGTATATAGTTGTATATGACTTAGGATTCCCCCTTTCCCAGTGCGCTGCTTGAGTGTAGAGTGTCTGCTTAGGTTTCCCTCACAAGTGGTAAGAAAGGAGGAAAGGAGGGAGTTGTTAGAGGTGGTGAAGGGGTTAGGGTACAAGTTAGACAGGCTGACAGAGGAGGTGAAGGAAAGTAACAAGTTAAGGAGGACAGCAGATGAGGAGTTTATGAGGATGAGGAGGGAGATAAACCGCCAGAAGCTGCTAAGGATGGCGGTAAATCTGGATGAAGAGGAGGAGTGGTAACAAGGGAGTAGTAAATAAGGAAAAGACTTGTAATAAGACAGTTTTCTTGGCTTTTCTTTGTTTTTTTTCTGAGACAAGTAAGCTACCTTGGGTCATAGAGATAAGAAAATTTACAAGTTGGTCAAAGGTCCAGGCTTAGCCGGGTAACCCTTTTTGAAGTCAAGTACTAGTTCTGCCATGTGGTCAAGCTTGGATGTGAGGATCTAGGAGGTTTCTTCATCAGTACCTTCGTAACCAGTCCAGCATACAAGGTATAACAACTTGCAGCTTTTCCTTCGGTTATCGATTTTTGAGTTGAGGATCTTGGAAACCTTGAACTTGGGTTTGCTGTTGATAATTACTGGAGGATTTGCAGGTTGGACTTGGTTTGGGATAGTGTTGGGTGAGGCTGACTCAAGCATGGATATATGGAATATGGGGTGTACCACTCACATGTGGTCTGGGAGTTGCAAAGTAAATGAGTGAGTACCAGCTTGGGCACTAATTTTGAAAGGACCCAAGAAATTCTCAGCAAGCTTTTTAGTCAGTTGAGTAGTCTTGAAGTATTGTGCTTTGATGAAGCAATAGATCCTATCAGAAACTTGGGAGTGGGTAGTTGCTTAGTGTTGGCTGAGGCTTGGTAAACTCGTTGAGCCTTGGTCATGGTTTAGCAAAGTTCCTGATGCAGCTCATCTAGGTCAACTACAAAGTCTTGGGCTTGGGCTAAGGCAAGGTTGTGCTCAGGGTGGACTGTGAGGTTTGGGTGGTAATCCTTGTTGGCAAAGAAGGGTGATATACCTGTGGTTGCACTAGGGGTGTTATTGTATGTGAACTCAGTGAGGGGTAAGGCCCAGTTGTCCTGCTGATAGTTGCAGTAGATTTGGAGGTACTGTTCTAATGTCCATCACCCTTGGGATAATAACCTGAGGTGAAATGCAACCTGATATCCAGGGCCTTGCCTAAGGATTGCCTGAAATGTGAGACAAACTTGGAACCCCTGTCTGAGGTTACATGCTTGGGAACTCCATGCTTGGAGAAGACATGGAGGACAAAAAGTTGAGCGAGCTCTTGCAAGGTTATGGTGTCAGTTGTAGGGATGAATATGACCTGCTTAGTGAAACAATCAACAATCACTAGGATAGCAGTGAAGCTGGATGAAGCGGGCAGCTGTCAGGGTTCACTGGGTCACTTCTCCAAGTTTCCAGTTCTCCAAGTTTCTGGTTCTTCCATAACCTTCCATGAGTTTCTATCTCCCCTGATTATGTAAGCATCACCAGCGTAGCTCTAAGGTTCTAGCCAGTGTGGTGGCATCTCCTCAGCTTGATCTCTGAGGATATCCACTGCACAGGCAAGTCCACATGTATCTATTGTTAATAGTGCTATAGACTGAGGATATTCACTGCACAGTTGGTCATTATCCTGTATCAGCTCTTATCTCCTTGAGTATCTTTAGGTTGTGGGTTTGTCATCAGTGTTGCCCTCACAGAAGATCAAGCTCAATAGGACGACCCCACACATTCTTCTAATAGCAGCTCCACCCTCATTACATGGCAGACCAACTCCCAGATGCTTATTGGAACCAATTAGGTGACCATGGGCCTTTCCTGTGAAGCCTCATGGAAGGTTAAGCACAGCAACTACAGCAGCTTCAACTGCAGAACCAAGAGCTGCAGAACCAATTCATCAATGTCCACAACAACTTGGCCCATGCTGCAATGGCTGCCACAGTCACTGCTGCCCAACACATCGCACCTCCTAATGCCTCCCCTTCTACTCGTTCGATTAAAGCAGCAGAACCAGAGAGGTTTAAAGGGGATTGTGCAGAGACAGAGGGGTTCATCAGGTCTATCAGGTTGTCAATTGCCGTCCAGCCAACATCCTTCCCAGACAATCACACCAAGATCCTTTACACTCTCTCCTTCATGACTGGAGGCTCCGCTGAAGTATGGGCACAGAACCAGGCTCAGGCAGTGATCAATGGCACTTCCTCCACTTCCTTCGATGACTTCATCAAACAGGTTGAGGAAGCCTTTGGAGACCCAGATCGTGCCAGGACTGCTTGCACCAAGTTACATGATCTCAAGATGACTACTGGAATGTCTGCAGATGAGTACATGGCTCAGTTTGAACTTTTGGCAGGAAGGACAGGCTTCAATGAAGAAGTGTTAGAGGATGCTTATGCCCATGGCCTCCTAGCAGTCATCCTTGACAAGATACATGCCCAACCCTCGCTTCCCGTCAAGCTTAAGGCATGGAAGGAAGTGGCCTGTCAAATTGATTGTAACCACCAGCATCTTCTGGAGATTAGAAAGGCACAAACATCTCTTGCACCCAGCCACTCTCTGCCAGTGCGAGGGCATACTACCCCTGCCAATACTCCAATTGTCATGGCAACATCTACCGGTGCGGTGCCCATGGACATTGATTCATCGTGTTGTTGTGTTGAAACCCAAACCTGCTACAACTGTAAGAGACCCGGGCACATTTCACCAGACTGTCCTGAGCCTCGCAAGCCACGAATCCGAGCAAATCACATGGAGGCAGACATCGCATCAATTGTCTCTGAATCTGTTGCAGCAGCAATGGATGTGCACAAGCAGGAGGTCAATTCCACTGTCCAGGAAGAAGGAAAGGGTTTTGAGGCCAGTTGGTGGTGAAGGACATGCCCCACTCAACAAATAGGTTCTCAGTTCTTGAAACATGTACAATAGGGATCATGGGTGATGTGATACACCCATCCTCTACCCCTGATCCAACTGAAACCCAACCAGCCATGCCAAAAACCTCTTCCACCTTCCCAACAGTTGACGCAAAACTTTCACTCCCTTTCTATGTCCATACTGCTGACCTTCACTGATGCACCTAGGTACCTCTCAAGGTCCACTCTGTCGACACAGGTTACCCACTTGCAATTGACTCTCTCCTTGATAGTGGTGCTACAGGGATGTTTATCAATGTTGAGTTTGTAAGGGAACACAGGCTTCAGACTTGCCCTCTACCTCGTGTGATCCCTGTTTACAACATTGATGGCACACCAAATGAAGCAGGGTCAATTAAGGAAGAAGTCAAGCTTATCTGCACCTTCAGGGGTCATACAGAACGTGCCACATTCTCTGTCACAAGCCTTGGACGACTTGCCATCATCCTTGGCTACACATGGCTCGTTGAACATAACCCAGAAGTTAATTGGCGCACAGGAGATGTGAAGATGACACACTGTCCCAAGTCATGTGGAGGTAGGCCTGCTATCAAGGGACCCCTGATTGAAACTGTTCCAGAGGAGAGTAGAGACACAAGAGACACTGCTACACAACATACTTGCACCCTACTTGGGGAAGGGGATAGAACATTTGTCATATTTGTGGACAAAGGGTCTGAGATGATTGGTGCAAGCACGACAGTGTCCCAACAACTGGCTGAGCAGGCTTGCAAGTCAGAACAAGTCAAATACTTTGAGGACCTTGTCCCTAAACCATATCAGGAGTTCAGGGACGTGTTCTCTAAGGAGTCATTTGACCAACTGCCTACTCAGAAGCGCTGGGACCATGCAATCGAGCTTACACCAGGTACACAGCCCTTCAGCACAAAGGTTTACCCAATGTCTCCAGTTGAGCAAAGGGAACTTGATCGTGTTCTAGACAAGAACCTGAAGAGCCATCGCATACGCCCTTCCAAGTCACCTATGGGCTCTCCAGTCTTCTTCATGAAGAAAAAGGACGGCAGTCTTAGATTTGTGCAGGACTACCACAAGCTCAATGATATAACAATCAAGAATGCCTATCCTCTACCCCTCATTCCAGACATCATGAATAAGATCACTACTGGGAGAGCTAAATACTTCACAAAACTTGATGTTTGCTGGGGGTACAACAATGTGCGCATCAAAGAGGGAGATGAGTGGAAGGCAGCCTTTTGGACAAACAGGGGCCTCTATGAGCCTCTAGTTATGTTCTTCGGACTCACAAATAGCCCAGCAACCTTCCAATTGATGATGAACAACATTTTCAAGGATCTCATCAATGAAGGGGTTGTGGTGGTATTCATGGATGACATTCTCATCTTCACTGAGTTGCTTGAAGAACATTGCAAGGTGGTACAATGTGTCCTTGAAATCCTTCGAGCCAACAATCTGTACCTCAAACCCGAAAAATGCTTATTTGAGCAATTGGAAGTAGAGTATCCTGGCCTCATCCTCTCTCAGGGGCAGGTTGCTATGGACCCAGTCAAGGTTGCAGGAGTGCGAGATTGGCCAGCACCACGCAATGTCACTGAAGTCAAATCATTCCTCGGTTTTATTAACTTCTACCGCTGTTTCATGGATGACTTCTCGCACATTGCCAAACCTCTCAACCAATTGACAAAACAGGACACCCAGTGGTCTTGGGATCCGAATGGTCCAGAGCAAGCATCCTTTGACAAGCTCAAACACCTCATTATGTCAACACCAATCCTTGTCCTCCCTGATCAGAGCAAACATTTCCGTCTTGAAACAGATGCCTCTGCCTATGCCACAGGAGCTGTACTGTCCCAGCTGTGTGATGATGACGAGTGGAGGCCAGTGGGTTTTGTATCCAAAAGCCTCACTGATGCAGAACACAACTATGCCATCCATGACAAGGAGTTCCTCTCTGTAATTCGAGGACTGGCGCCACATTCTAGAGGGAACAAGGTACAAGATTGAGATTCTCAATGACCATCAGAACCTCACCTACTTCCACACCACACAAAACCTGAAATGTTGTCAAGCACACTGGTCACTCTACCTCTCTCGCTTTGACTTTACCCTAATCCATCACCCTGGTTGTCACTCAGCCAAGCCTGATGCACTCTCACGACGTGTGGATTATAAATGGGGGGAGGAAGACAACCAAAATCAAGTCCTACTTACCCCGATTTATTGAATGTCAATGCAAACATCACAGAAAGCAGCGCACAGTTAGTTCCAGGTGAAGGTGATGCTTTCCTCAGCCGAGTAAGGAACTGTACGGATCGGACTAAGAAGGTTGTCATGGCTCTCAAAGAACTGGGATCTTCCAGGAACTTACGAGGAGAAGAGTGGTCTGAACAGGATGGCCTTGTCAGGGGACACCCTCCAGGTTCCCTTCTTTTCTCTTCCTTTTCCTTATTTTCCTTTTACCCATGGTCTATTTCCTGTCTGTTCCCTTTCATTGTTGCCAGTCCATGTCTATTGTTGTTCCTTCTGGCCTGACCACTAGTATAGTATAGTTCTGCTTAGGTAAGGGAGATCCTCACTCCTTTCTCTTCGGATCTCCCTCATCCTAGGTATGCGCACTAGTAGCTACTATTGATTATATATACTTACCTTCGGATCTCCCTCATCCTAGTCTAGTGTGACTTCCACAGACTCATTGAGGTTGCCCTTACAGGCCTTGTCCTCTATCACAACAAGGTGTACATGCCACTTGATGCAAGGCTGCGACATGATATAGTACGAGCACACCATGACATGCCTCTCACTGGTCACCCGGGTTGCTGGAGAACTACTGAGCTAGTCTCTTGAAGCTACTGGTGGCCTGGAATGGGACGTTACATTGCAAAATATGTGAAAGCCTGTGACCTCTTCAACCAGACAAAGACCTTCCCTACCTCACCCATTGGCAAGCTCCTGCCAAACCATGTCCCAGATTGCAGATGGCAAGTTATATCTGTTGACCTGATTGTAGAACTGCATACCAGCCATGGGTACAATGCCCTCCTTGTTGTTGTCGATCGTCTCTCACAAACGAGCACATGTCATCCCCACCACCTCTGATGTAAATTCAGTGGGAATTGCTCAACTGTTCCATGACCATGTGTGGAAGCTTCATGGACTCCCTGAAGAGATTATCAGCGATCGTTGCACCCAGTTCATCTCTCAGTTCATGCATGAGCTGAACAAGCTCCTTGGTATCAAGGTTGCGGCCTCCACAGCTTACCACCCCCAAACTGATGGTCAGACAGAAAGGGTCAACCAGGAGATTGAGTAATACCTTCAACTCTTCATCAACCAGCGCCAGGATGATTGGTTTGAATGGATACCCCTTGCTGAGTTTGCCTATAATAACCGAGTGCATGCTTTGACCCAGACAACCCCTTTCATGCTAGACAGTGGCCAACACCCCAGGCTTGGACTGGAGCCAGTCCGAGAAACTCGGCTTGAGGCCCTAGACGATTTTACAATGCGCATGGAAGAAGCCACAAATGAGGCTCGCTCAGCGCTCTCCAAGGCAGCAGATGATATGGCATGTTTCTATGACATGGATCGCCAAGCAGCCCCAGTCTACAAGCTTGGTGACAAGGTCTGGCTCAATAAAAATATCACCACGACTCTACCAATGAAGAAATTAGATTACAAATGGCTAGGGCCCTACACTATTGACAAGGTTGTCTCATGGAATGCTTATGGTCTGAAGCTCCCAGCATCATTTGGTTGCATCCATCCAGTATTCTCTGTCACTCTCCTTCGGCCGTATGAAGAGGATCCAATCCCCAAACATCAAGCCCCTCCACCACCCTCCCCTGTCATACGAGATGGAGTTGAAGAGCATGAAGTTGAAAGGATTCTGGACAGTAGAATGTTCCGTGGAAGACTGGAGTATCTTGTGCGCTGGAAGGGCTATGGAGCAGCGGATGACCTTTGGCTACCCACAAGGGATGTCTCTGGAGCGAAAAGACTTATTAACGAATTCCACAGGCAGAACCCAGAGGCACCCTAGCATGTTTCTGCAGCCACATACATGTCCCTTCCCTTCTGATGATTTCAGAACTTTACAGAGCCTCCCAAAAAAACCCTCTTTGACTGGACAACCGGCTGGGACACCGCGCATTACGTCAAGGGGTCAGACTCTGGGAGATAAGCGTTATCGGCCTTTGCCTAATCAATTCAGTATGTGAAACCCCGACATCGTATATTAACCCTCTCTATCGGTGACTACTCACTCCTTCCTGCCAACCTCACAATGCCCTCTCATGCCTTTGGACTTGTTGCTCTCCCCAGCATGACCAAAAACCTTGTGGAGCTCCCTACCATGTCGAACATCAACCCCAGCCTCCTGCACTTTTCAGGCCTCTCGTCATCCAAGCCAGCCAGCAAGACCAAGCTGAGAGGGATGGTTGGAAACCAAACCCCTACTACCAGTGCTATGAACAACCCACTGCA
>QFFB01007100.1:0-20283 GCA_003316465.1 Ramaria cf. rubripermanens
TTCAGGTTGTATGACTTGTTCTCAGTACCAGTCAACCCACATCTGTAGTCTCTTTGCCCATGAACGACTGCATTATAGACCGTCCAGGTAGAAGGACTGTTGCGTGCAGGCTAATAGGTATTATTCCTGTTAGTGGATCTTTACTGCACCCATGCACACACACCCACTGTGATGTACAACACATGCTACCCATGCCCATGTGTGCACCTATGGACATGCAGATGCCTCAGCCTGCATGTGCACTGTTATGAATATAAATTAAATAAAAAGATATTAAACAAAATACTTCAATAATGATGCCGCTGATGAATCCCAGTGTCTTATCACCAGGATATTATCTACAGATGTTTTCACTATATTCTATATTAACCCCTATCTCTATCCCACTCGATACCCATCACTGAGGCCAAACATATATAGGACCAAGCCCATGATGCCATATCCATCACTATCCCAGCACATGGATCAAACACATGCCAAGTGTACCTTCAATCACATCAGAGATTGGGTCTGATTCTGATTGATCTACCCTGCACATGCAGATGTTATATAGACGCCTCATATCTAATATTAGATACACATCTTCTTGGGATGTCCCTACCTTGCCATTGCTGTATGTAGGATGACCAAGAAATATTTTATACCTATGTCAGTGTCAAATTATGCTTTACATTCACTACTTCCAGTGTCAAGCCCCCCATCCCGTGTAGTTAACCTTTTGTTTGTTACTTTCATCCCTGCCATCGCATTACATAAGCGATCTAAGAAATAAAGTAATAATCAAGATAACTAGCATATATTGCAGTTTACTTGAAATTATCTCTCATAACAGACCTCTGCTTGATTCAACTTCAATTGAAGATTGAATTATATTCTCCAATCATATAGGTAAACCACATATCATAAGATGCACATGCACCCACATGCACCACATTGCCCTGTTATAAAGATATATGTGTATGTCTGTTTTTTAGCTCACTCTGGGATGTGTTGTGACGTTCTGACATTCGGGTGTTCAAGTGATGGCCTGGGCTGATGGGTTCGGGAAACATGCATGGTCTTGGTTCGATGTTGTAGGTAATGAGTAAGCATATGTGTATCAGTGATTGAATGGGGAAGTGACGTTTGTGAAGGGTTGACAGCGTCCGTAATATTTGCTCAATGCAAGGTGTAGAAGGTAATGAAAAATGTAGTGATTTTTTGGTTCAGAGGGTGACTAGTTGATAAAACGTATGCGAGAAGGAAGGAGACGACTCGAAGACGGAAAACACGATGCGCATTAACTCGAGCGCATAAACGGCCTCAACGACATGAGGGACGGGCTAAAACCGTATGAAATTCAAGTAACTAATGATCTAGCTACTTATACAATGTCGGAAAGGGGCTGAAGCCCCTGAGACACCGGATCATATCACCGGCGATACCTAGGTGACATGAGCGTGACAAAAGATAACAAAAGATAGATAATTCTATATTCATAACACTAGTTATATACATGTATAGCTAGCCTAACTACGTTGGGATGCAGGAGTGTGTTCCGAGGTGTGATGAATAAAAGATGGTGGTTGGAACAACATATGCTTGGCTCAGGCACGGAAGTGGAACGGTTCGGTTGAGTGAAGTGAAAAGATAGTTACCTACATTACATGTAAATGTGAGGCACAACATAGGACCAATGTGTGAGGAGTGGGGGAGATTATGAGATAAGGAGCAAGGCTGGTACTGGCTGAGAATGGATGACTGCTTTGGGGGATGGTCGCTTTGGAAGGGGATAGGGCTGAGGTGTGAGTGCACGTGTCTGGGCCATCAAGATCCAAATTAGTGCCACTACTATAACATGCCCAACCCCCCACCTGCATGTGTGCATCATGTGACTCTCATGCTTGCTCCACCTGTGTGATACCACTGTCACTTCTAATTATATATCACATCAGACCCCACACATCATCCTAAGTAGTACAGTTTAGCTAGTTTTTGCTGTACTGGCACTTGTACCAGTGCTCAGCACTTCCTCTAAAATAATTTCTTAAAACCCAACAAGCTGGATTGTCCCTTCCAAACCCCACTACCTCATGTGACTTCAAACATTCCAGTAGCAATGCCAACTCACTTGTGTGTATGCTGCAGCTGCCATTGACGATAACAGTGACAACAAAAAGCAATGAACAATAAAAAATGTTGCCAATTTCTTGGCAAGTACCTCTAATGCCCTGTAATCAACTTCACAAAATATATTGTTGTTATATCTTATAAATGGCCCTCTAAGTATCGCAGACATATTGATCAAGAGTATAGACCATGGATCCTTAGCAACTAGTAGAAATCTCATCCTCTCCCTCATCCTCTCCCTCATCCTTGTCATCATTAATAGTGGCCTGGATCATAGTAACCCCCTTGTGTTCTGGCACCTTGCGACATTTGTAAACTTCTTCACTGGCATATTCCTGAGCTTGGTTATCCTCTATCCTTTTCTTTAACTCCTCGGACAGCTTCTTCCATTTGCAAACCTCATCCTTCAAAGTGAAATGTAACCAATCTAGGTCCCCTCATGATCCAGCCTTTGCTGGATTCATGATATTTTTGAGCAGCCAACCTTCCAGAACAATGCCCCAGGTCTCTACCACATGCCACTTGTAATTCTCATAGTTCATTAACACCTTATCTTGTATTTCATTCTGAGCCAGAATATTTGCTATATAGAAAAATTAGTCTATTGTCAACCCTGGTGTAAGCATGTACCAAGCCCTTCTTGAATTATTTACTGGCACATGCCAACCACCTTTTTTCTTTGTAAACCAGTAGACTGACGGTGCCCTGTGGTTAAATCTTAATGAGATATATCTGGTGAATATGTCTCAGCTTACCTTTTTAAAGGCCTGCAACCACATATGATTACATCTTGAGGGCCAATCATTTTGGATTGAGATTGAGAACATCCTTTATGAATTTCTCAGACATTGGCAAGAACCATACCTTTGGCTCATGGTATTGCTCAACATCTCCATGGTCAGCAACATAGAAGCCTTCAACTCCAGTCCTTTCTGCCACAGCAGACCACTGCCATGAGAATCAATGAATCTCCATACAGTATACATTACACACATAGGTAAGTATTTTAAGATTATTCCTATGTATTTCTAAATTTTTGATAAAGAAAAGAAAAGCTCAAAGTGATTTTATTCCTTTTTATTGTAAATGTAGTGTTTTAGCTATGACGTTTGTGTTGACTGATCAAAGGTGACATGATACCAGGATCGGCAATATTGCTGATGATGTGCTGGTAGTTCAGCTCAGGGGTTTTGGCACCAAGGTGGGATGTCGTTTGAAGAAGGTGAGTTTTGAGATATGAAGAAAAGTCAGGGAATAAGCAAGTAGCCTAGTTTAACCAGCTTGTGGATCGTAGTAATCATTCAGAGGCAAATAACAAGGAATTTCGAAGGCAAGTCTGAATCCCCTGATTTTCTTTATGTGTGAGGAAAGATATAATTCTGGCTGAAGGAGTACCATACAAAATATCATGGTACTTATATAAGAAAGTCTAGGGATGGTTTATGGAGTACTAACAATAGCAACAGAGTCTTGGAATATTGAGTAACCAAAGAGACAGAAAAATATCACTATCTGTGGAGCAAATAGTGCCGGATACTATCTAGATATCACAGAAAAAATCTGGAAAAATAATCAGTCATTAGGGAGAAAAAAGAGTGAATGGGGGGATTGGAAACACAATATTTGATAACAAGTAGGAAAAGATAACTGAGAAAAAATGCCTGTTCTTTTGACATAACAACAATAAGACTGCTCCTTCCATTTCCTATTTTGTATGCAATCTGATGTGTTGGATACTTTTGATGTGTCATCTGGTTCTAATTCTGTGATTCTATTACCTCTGTATGACCTTCTATAATCATAATGTTCCTCTCCATTCTATTTTTATTAACTCAGCAGTTTAGGCACTTGCTCACCATGTAACCAAGCTGGTCAATTATCGATGACACGTGTGCGGGATAATCACATGCATTATTTGCCTCACTTGTGGTCATGATGTCATAGCACATCTATGACTTGCACATGTGGGCTAAGACAACAGAAGATGTTGTCTTGTGGTTTTTTCTTCTCTAAATAAAATAGTTTTTCTTAGAACATTACTTCCAATCTGATAGGACTGAGGGAAAAGGAGAAATGAAAACTTCGCAATGTCTTTTTTACAATATTTTTATCACAACAAAGTACATACTTCTTGTTTCATTGATGTGAAGGTTGTGTCAACATCCTTCTGTGTCCCTTTTGGGTTGGTGCATTTGATTTTTGATTGGCCTTCATGAAGGTTGATGATATCCTGTTGAAGTGCCTTGTGTTTGGCACTGCTAAGTTCATTATACTTGTCTTGAAGGTCCATTAGGTGCTTGTTGATGAAATATGGGAGTTTGTAATGCATACCTTCATTAAAGTCTATTAATTACTAGCATTTGTTCTGGACATACAAGAATAAAGAACAGTCTAGCTTACCTTCATTGACCCTTTCCAACTCCCTCTTTGTAAATGTGTTCCAGCAATTAGGAGCATATCAAGTGCATAGCATATGGCCTCCAAGCAAGAGCTGTTGCTTTGTCCAAGCCAAAGACCTACGAAATGTTCTATCAGGATATGGAGTCAGGTTTCTAGTCAATAGTGTGGTGCCTACCATCCAAACTCATATGCAATGGCCTCAGCTTGTTGAGCATGTTCTTTGCATGCTTTGTCAAGTACCCTTTTCAGATTCTTCTATTTGGTAAGTTTTCTATCTTTCTGCTCTGTAGTTAGCTTCCGCCATGTTTGCTGTGGCTTGGATTAAATCACCATGATGATGAGGAGTGTCAACACATGTGGTGTTTCCAAATGCTCACATGACTTATTGTTCCATTGTTATATATCTGTGTAGTACAGTTACTGGTATTTAGCATGCATGTCATATTTATGTCTGATCAACATATAACATTCACTGGCGCATTCTTGTGTTGAAAACAAAAGCATAGAATGCCTACTACTACCTACTATTCACTCAGTTTGACATTAGACCTCTTCTTACTCCATCAATGGTATAACTGTATCTCTTTGGGTATCAAGTCTGCAGTCCAAAAGGACCATGTCCCAATAGTGGACACACACTTTGCAATTTGATGATAAACAAAAGGGGTGGCATTGACTTGGAGCAAGAAGTGGTGGAGGTCCGGGTGAAATATAGATGATAGCATGGGGCTAGGAAGGAGGGCACTGCTTCCAGGAAGGTAAATGTTTTGCATGAGATTGTAAGGAGTAATAAGATTTGCTGCCGGCCTGGCAAGCCTATTTTGGCCAGTTGACTGTGTATTTTCAGAAGTGGCAGAAGAGCTTGTGGTGCTCTTGGGAGTTGTCAATGCAGCTATTTCCACCAGAGCCTTGGGGCTCCAGTCATTGAACAAGCACCAAAGCAACTCCTCGCCAAGTGATGGCTGATGAGTGAGTTTAGCATGAGTTGATGTAGCTGGAATGGCTTTAAAGGGGGGAGATGTTGCTGGTTCATGTTTGATGGACTGTGGAGTGGACAGAGAGCCAGGAGGAGTGGCAACTGGTGTTGAAGACTGTGTCAGAGCATTAGCTTGCTCACCCAGGACATCAGAAGTTCCACCCTCTTGCACAGTGATGGATGAGATGCCATCATCTGTTGCTGTGATGCTAGAAACACTGGATAAGGTATCAGTGATATCCAATGAGGCAGTATTCAGCCCACTATGTCCCTGTCAAAGCTCATGCCACAAGATCACAGGGTATGCATTTTGCTTATGGAATATTTTGATAATATCCTGGCAGGCCTGGTTAAATTGACCAGAATCAATACTAATCGGTGGCAGGTGTATCATTACATCAATCTCCAAGGGGTCAACAGCAATAGTTTTGCAGTGATTGTTGTGATAAAATATAGTGAAAATATTGTGAAGTCCTCATTTTTATTATCCTTCCTTCTCTCTCTCAGTCCCAGAAGACTGGGAGGGATATTTCAAGTTTTCTTGTTTATTATATTCAGAAAAGAAAATTATGAAACCCTGACTACTATCATTTTTGGCCTGCACATGTGAGTCATAGATGTGCTATGACATCATGACCATGAGCAAGGCAGGTAACCTATGTGATCACCCCACACATGTGTCACCAATACCCAATCAGCTCAGTTATGCAACAAGCAAGCACTCAAGCTGCCAGTCTAATAAAAATAAAACAGAAAGAAAAAGATGATAATAGAAGATCATATGGAGGTAATAAAATTACAGAGCCAAAGTCAAATGACGTGTCAAATATGCCTGACATATCAGATTGCATATGAAATAGGAGATAGAAGGAATGGCTTTGACATTATTATGTCAAGAGGACAGACATATTTTTCGGTCACTTTTTTACTTGTCATCTAGCACTATGTTTCTAGCCCCCTCATTCACTTTTTTTTCTTTCCCCAATGACTAATTAGTTTCCAGATTTTTCTTTGATATCCAAACAATATCTGGAACTATTTGCTCCACAGATAGTAGTATTTCTTTATCCCCTTAGTTACTCATATTCCAAGACTCCATCTTTATTTTTAGTACTCCATAATCACCCCTGAACTTTTTAGTATAAGTACTATGATATTTTGTGTGATACTTTTCACCCAGAATTATATCTTCCTCACTTGCACAAAGAAGAATCAGAGCATTTAGACTTGCACTTAAATTCCTCATTATTGTCTTTGCTGATTCCTGCGACCCATAGATCTAGTTATATTAGATTACCAAGCCATCCCTCTGATCTATCACTGTAATCTCAAAGCCCTCATCACTCAACTGACATCCCAGCTTGGCACTGAAACCTCCCTTAGCTGAACTATCAGTACATCATCAATATCATTGCTGACCCCCGTATTACTTCATACTTGATCAATAAATGCATGTATCATATCCAATGCCACATTTACAACAAGAAATAAAAAACACTTTGAGCTCCTTTTTTTTTATTAAAATTAGGAATATTCAAAACTTAAAAGTGATTGGTACAGGCAGTCAAAGATAGTGCTACACAGTCAGTATGACACTCCAGGGCAGTTAACTACAACCTGGAGGTGAGTCCAAGTATTGGCAATACAGCATGCATGTAACTTACTGTTTTAGCAACATGATGGGTCAGGTCCCAATACACATCCTCACATTCCACAGGTTCCTTGATAAACATATAGTGAACATGGCCCAGGAGAGCACTTGGGCTATGAGGGGCAATTGGATTGACGAGCCTAGGACTTCGGTGAGAAGCAGCATGGGGATGGGATTGAGATAGCATTGGGTGTTGATTTTTGCATTAGATAGGGCCAAGGATGACCTAATGAATCACTTCATTAGGTTGCACAATTGCCTGGGAGTGATGCAATGTTATGCTCATCACATGATTGTGAACAATGTTGTGATGCCTATGTCACAACTGTAACAACCTGGTTTGTCACTGATGCTGGCCCCATAGATGGTCTAATCACCAGACACCTATGTATACAGTATTGGATATTAATAGACATGATATTAAAATCCCTATGAAAATTACTTGCTGTATAGGACCATTTTTATGACTGATCCTTGATATTTTCACAACTCAATGTTGCACTGAATGCCTGGTGGGTTGTACATATGTCATGTCATGTGGTCAACTTGCAACATGAAGTTTGTAAATCATTGGCAATATGATGCATTACAGATGTAGCCTTTTATGTGACCAACAATGCATGCAACATGTTAACCATGTTGGAGCATCACAGAACTCATGGTAATGTTGGCATTGCACATGCCACATTCACTGTGAGTATCATGACATGCAGCACACTTTGAGTAGAATGAGTGAACTCAGGATTATTAGTTCTAGATGTCATTTACAAGAACCTATATATGACTGCTCTCAAGGAATTCTCCCAAGCGCAAAACCTCATTGTTAGCCTGATCATCCTGAATAATTTCCATTGCCCCCTTCCCACCTTCGAGTTCCTCAGCCACTGATGAGTCTGACAACTCTATGTCAGGCTGTAGGGCTTCAGATACAACATTTGCCACACTCATTCTACCCACTTGAACACCCCATGTTTGTGTGCCAGTAAACCCAGGCAAACCATAGATCACCTTGAGGCATGCCTGGTGAATATTGTTTACCTGGAGTTGTTTTTGGCACAGGGAATACACTTCTGTAACTAACATGGGTTCTGTCTTCCTGATAGTCTCATAAATGTTTGTTAGCTGTTTATCTTCTTCATCCCCCCAGGTTTGCATGTGAAAAATCTCCACATTCAGGCATTGAATTTCCTCATGGGCATGGACAATCTTGAAGTACTTTGCAGCAGTAAGGTGATTGGCTGGCACTCTCCATGGCTTTGCAATGATGTCATAACAGGAATGCTTTAGCAGCTCAAGATCTGCAAGCATGCCATAGCTAGCAACATCATGATATTCCAGTCTAGGATGCAGAGGTTCCTGCAAGGGAGCAAGGGAGTTATATTTGTCCAGTGTGATATGCACAGCTGCTGAGCACCATATAATAGTGAGTGATATTTGCTTGCACATCTTGTAATCTTGCCTGAGTCTCAGTTACTGCTAGTTATATATAAGATTGGCTTTTGTGAGCTCAAATTGTTTTGCAACTACCAGTCCTTCTAGTTGCTCTAAAACCCTAATGAACTTGTGGTTATTGATATATGCTGCAGCTTCTTGGTACTCAGGATCATCCTTGGTCCACCATTGGTGGATACATAGCTGATGTTCCATGTCATCCACTACATTCATGGCTAGCTCCAGTTTGTGAATTGCAGCATGGCACTCACTCACTTTCCTAGCCCTTCACCTGGGATTCTTTGGCAGGAGAAATAGTCCTTCATGGCACCAGGCTTGCTGGTGTATAATCCAACCACTGGACCATGGTAAGGCTCCCCCACCAAGCACTGAGAAACATTAGTACCAAGCCAGTTCAAAGTAACACATCACTTACCTATATCACTCAAGGTTTTGTAATGCCTCCACATATGCCACCTTCTGCAAATCCTCAGACGACTCTTTGCTTATATTAGATAGGTATTTCTGCTCTTCCTCATGCCAAAAAACAAAGTCTTCATTGGAAAAGCCATGTGCCAGCCTGTAACTTTCCACTTCCATGGAATATGCCTTGATGATGGATAATGCCTGCTTGTAGTTATTGTACAAGAATTTAGCAGTTGGTCAGATCATTAATAGCATACATCCAAAAAGGTCAATGTATGAGCATACTGAGTTCAAAGTATTTGTCTTCATCCCATTGTTGAAAGTGCAGGTTGATGAATTGAAGATAATGGAAATATGAAGCATGTCAAATAAGTTGTGCTATGGCATTAGAAGCAGAAAAGAGACATTCGCAAGTTTCCAGGTCTTCAAGTCCTAAGCTGCTGAGATACATTGGGTGCCACTTGAGTTGGCAGAGCTGGCCATGAGTGTGTCCATGAAATGTGTTCAATGACATCCATAGTCTCTTGTAGTTACCTGCATTCTGAGCTATTGAACTGTCACAAACTGTGGCAGAAAAGAGCATGCAATATTGCATCCCACACATTGGTCATTTGCAAAAACAGTGAGAATCTTATCTGATGTGGCAAGGCCATACTTAGCCAACTCACCACTTTTGTGCATTTTCACAAATGTTTGTATGAGGCTGTGTCAACAGGTGCTGACAAAGCCACCTGTTTGATCAAATACCCTGCTAGTTTCTTCAGATAGTTTCTTCAGATACAAGTTTTGGTACCTGTGCTTCACATGGTGGGCATTGCCTGTTTAATTGATCAGTAATTTAATGCATCTCACTGAGTCAAACACCATGTGGTAAGTCAAATGTATCCCCCATGTTGATGTATCTTCTGTGTCCACATATCCCCCATGTCCCCTATGTCCATGCATCCCCCATGATCATGTATCCCCTGTGTCCAAGTATCCCCCATGATCACATATCCCCTGTGAACATGTATCCCCTGTGATCATGTATCCCCTGTGATCATGTATCCCCTGTGATCATGTATCCCCTGTGATCATGTATCCCCTGTGATCTGTTGTAAATGTAACCTATTGCACTGTATTTTCACACCTTTCACATCTTATTCCTCTTTTATCCTAAACCTCCTTATCCCCACTTCACACTCTATTACATTAGTATTCATACACCATAATCCTCACGCTCGGACTCAAAGCTTCATAGAAAGGACTCTAGTATTATATAGCGCTCACATCCCTTATCTTCACCCCTTCTCTTTGCACCATCTAAATAGCACATCCCTTTCCTTTTGTCCAGACCACATACCAAGCCAGCATGCAAGCATCACTGCCATCCCTGAGCCCACAAGTCAAGCAGCAGCCACATGATGGGCCTTGACCACAGGTCACATCCAACGATCGAGGCAAACATATGTGGGATACCCGAGGCACGAGCACATCATGCTATCAAGCACGAGTCATGAGCGACCAGAACTCCCAAGCAAATTGAGCCAATCATGTCACGAGCAACACCATATCAGATATGCACCACTATCACATCACTGACCACTCACCCCTGACTGGCACTGAGAATGCGGCCCACCGCATGGGGGACATACACTGTCCATTCTAATGGGAGAACATCACAAGCTTTCCCCTGCAGCATATCTCTGATTCACAAGTAATTTCACATGCATACCTCTGTCGTATTTTAGCTCACCTGTTGAACCTGCTGCAATAAGACACAGAATCATTACATGGTATGTGTGAAATACAAGAACCAAGCACTTACAGTCAAAGTCGACATACACAGAAGGATGTATGAGATGAGATGCGAAGAGGAATCCAACGTACATACCTATATTGAGGCTCTCATAAAACTGCAGGAGCAGCTTGCTGGGATAGATGCGGGCCTCAAAGATAATAATCTCATCACTGTAATCCTAGGATCACTACTGAAAGGATACAGACCCCTAATTAATATGATCTCCTTATCTGCAGCACTTGTGAAAGTCAAACTTATGCTTTAGGATGTCACACAAAACTTACTTGAGGAGTTCAAATGCTTCAAGATAGAGGAGTTCCAGGCAAAGGCCTCAGAGAGTGCACTTTCAGTCACAAAAGGATGTGGAAAAGAGAAGCACACCAGCAGTTCTAGTACCGGAAAGTCTGAGATTGAATGCTGGAAATGTGGTAAAAAGGGGCACATCAAGGCTGACTGTGGCTCAAAAGGGAAGAAGAAAGATGGCAAAAATAAGAAGGGTGGTGAAACAGCCAATGCTGTGACAGAAGATACTAAGTGGGCATTCACAACCACACTTGCTGCCCAAACACTGTCACAAGGAACAAGCAGGCACAGAAGAGTCAATGTCTATGATTCCGTAGCTTCGACACACATGTCACCCAACTGCCAACACTTCAGCACCTTTAACGAGACTGCACCACAGAAAATCATGGCTCCTGAAAAGTCAGTATTCACAGCCACAGGCATAGGAAGCATGCATGTAACAATCTCAAATGGAATGACAAGCAACCATGTCATGCTGAAGGATGTACTTTACTGTCCAGACCTAGCTTTTATGCTAATATCACTTCCCTGATGCAACAAAGCAGGATTTGTTGTACTACTACAGGATCAACACTGTACAATTTGCGATCCAAAGGGTGCAACTGTAGGCAAAATTCCACTTATGGATGGGTGCTACAAGGTGGAGCATGAACCATGCAATGAAAGTGTTCACACAGTACAAAAGATCTTATCCATTGATGAACTACATTGTCAGATGGGGTATATATCCTCACACACAATTAAAAATATACTAGTCAAATGAATCATCACAGGTATTGAGGTGGACAAGCAGAGTGTACCTATGTTCTGCATCTCCTGCCTGCAGGGCAAAATGACCCAGAAGCCAATTCTGAAGGAAAGGATAGGGCCATGTGTGACAAAGCTCAGTGAAAAGATTCACACTGATGTCAATGCTCACCTAAAAGAGGCCATTTATATGCACCAGCCTAAGGGATATGAAGCCCCTGGTGAGGTGCACTTCATATGTTGCGTTAAGAGGGCTATATATGGCCTGAGACAGTCTGGATGCAAGTGGTATGATCACCTATGTGCAATCATGTACAAGATTGGCTTCAAATGATGCCATGTTGAACATGTGGTTTTCACCAAGTTCACAGGTGATGACACCCTAATTGTTGCAGTGAATGTGGATGACATGACCATTGCTGGCAACACGAAGGATGTCATCCATGACTTCAAATGTGACCTCAGCACTGAGGTCAAGATAAAAGACCTTGGCGATCTCCATTGGATGCTTGGCATCAAAGTGGAGAGGGACAGGAAAGCCCAGACCCTTGCATTTTCTCAGCAAGCATACATCACCAAAATATTAAGTTGATTCAACTTACAGGATGCCAATGGCCTGTCCACACTGCTCAACCCATAGCAAAAGCTTAGTTTAGCTTAGTGCCCATCAACTCCATGCCATTATGATGCCATAAAGGGAGTGCCATATCATGAGGCCATTGGATTGCTCATGTGTGTAGCCCAGGGATGAGACCCAACATTATGTTTTCTGTGGTGTTCCTGTCACAATTTATGCAGAACCCACGCCACCCACACTGGGAGGAAGTCAAGCACATATTCTGCTACTTGAAGGCCACTATTGACCACAAGCTAGTCCTGGGGATAAAGGACCCATGGACCTGTGCAGATCCTAGTAGAAGGGCGCATATAGGACTAAAAGGTTTCACAGATGCAGATAGGTCTTCACAATATCACTGCCACTTGATCTCTGGCTATGTATTTATAATAGACGGTGGGGCTGTCTCCTGGAGTTTGAAGAAGCAGCCTGTATCATGTTATCTACCACAGAGGCTGAGTATGTAGCTGTTATGCATGCAGAGAAGGAAGCATTATGGATCTGGATGTTAATCGCCGAGATTGCCCATCTACTCATGTAATCAGTCATTTTGTACTGTGACAACCAGTCAGTGATATCCATTTCCAAAAACGACCAGTTTCAAGCATGTACCAAACATATCAATATCTGCTCTCATTTCATCCAAGACATATCCAGATGATACCTTGTATCAATACACTATTGCCCTACTGCTGACATGCCTGCTGACATGCTCACCAAGGCCTTACCAGCCCTGCAGCTAAACCACCTTCATATGTCAGTTGGGGTGCATTTGGCTTAAGGGGGAGTGTTAGAGTCATGCAGTGATAGTAAGCTGAGAACACATGGACCAGTAGACATTACATAAGCTCACTAGAACATTGATGCACCTTAGTGAAATTGCCATTCACTGAGTATAACCTGTCTAATAGCTGTGCTGAGTTCTAATAGTAGATTGAGGCTGATTAGCATCCCCAGAAAGTTAAAATCATTTAATTGAGTTGTCATCAGGGGAACTCAGGCTGGATATTTACATTATCAGCCTGTCTTCCAAAGGAATGAGCAATAATACCTTAAGCTCGCTCATGGGTAATGTACCCTCATGGTGCATCATATTTCTTGAGGTAACATCACATTTGGGGGATATGAGGCAAATTATAGCAATTATAGTGACTCACAAAAGTGCTATAATTGCATTAACAGGACTTAGATGGCACTTTTACCAAGGGTGTTTCATGTGATGCTTCTTCCACTGGTGTGCCAATTAAGGATACCATGGCAACTGATAGCAAGGATGCTTCTAACGATGGTTTTACACTGAGTCTCAGTGGACTTCTGAACAGCCTTGACAGTGTCGCAGCTGCCAAGGGCTGGTATGATATACACTCTTACACCTTCTGGCCATATATTGACCTAGCATCTGATGCATAGCCTCTTCTTTGCCACCACAAACCACATTGAATGCCTTGATCTGGCACTGAGTTGACCCAGCTGCATGGATGTGTGGGTGAACTTTGCTAATGTAACAAAGTGGAAAGCCAAAGGCATCTTCAAGTGTTTCTTTCCTTACAAGCCATTGTTTGAGTCCATGCAAGCTAAATCTAGCTTGGCAACAACTGAGAAGAATTTGCCTCTTCCATCACAAGTGTGTTATAGCAAAAATTCCTTTACTTAGTGAAGATGAACTGAATGACCTCACAGAATGTTTCTCCACAGCCATACCCAAAGATGAGCTTAGTGTATGTATACTGTGAAGTACACTTTTCATTTCTCTCTAATAATTTAATCCTTGTAGGTTGCAAGTCTGCAAGGATATTTACTCAAGAACAAGACTTGCCCATGCAAGTGCATCAGCAAAGTTCATGAGTGGATTATCAAAGAATGTGCAACTAGGGCCAAATTAAAAAAGGAAAAAGAAGAGGTTTGCAATACAATGACTTGGCAATATGCTTTAGCATACTGATAGATGATGTATAGAAGGAAGCCAAGGAAAAGAGAGAAGTAAGTTTGGATGGCTGTGTATTAATGGCATAACAACTGACAACTGTAGTGAAGGCCAAAGAAAAGGCTAAAAAGGAGGTATGTGGATTGCTGTGGTACCTGATGGCTAGTGTTGATGTTGACAACAATACTCCAGAAGGAGAAGGAGGTGTGCTTGTCAATACAAGATTATATCTCCCTTATTCACATACTCTACAGAAGGAGGAAAAGGAGGGGGAAAGGGACAGAAGAGAAGAAAGCGGAGGATGTGTCATCAGACAAGAAGGTTGAGTCTGAGAAGGACACCACTACTACAGTTAACACTCAGACACCGACTGACACAGATAAAACTAGTGAGACGGCAGCCATGTCAACCACCCCTGCATTGGAATTGGTGACTGCAGAATTGGAATCAGAGAGCATATCAGTTGAGGATGTCTAACTTGCAGCCTCCATCTTTATCTCCCAATCAATCCTCTTTTCTGCCCACACCACACACATCATCACACTCCAGTGTCATGCCACCCACAATGCCTGAGCTCTCTCCCCATCACCACATCCTGAAATGTTGATCCATCTCTTCTGCCTACCCACAACACACAAGCTCTCCCCATCTATGTGATTTATGAATCTATAAAGAGGTATATGTGACGCCCCGCTAGTGGCGTGACAGTCAACCGTCCATCGGCTCTCTAGGTAGAAGTGTCGATGTGTCGCTGAGTGACCAAGCGGCCGCGGCGATGGTGGGTGGCATGGGGTATGTGGGGAGTGGTTGTGGCGAAGAGGGCTCGTGAGGTATAAGAGATGTAGTAGCTGTAGTTGGTGAATACGTAGTACGGAACTCGGGGACTGTTTGCGCGTTGACTCGAGCGCAAGCGATGACTAGCAAAAGTGATGATGATATAATTTGCACCGAACGACGTATTTATACAAGCGTAAGCTAGAGATAGGCCGTGGTGAATCGGAGAATGATAAGGAGAGAGGTGGAGTGGTGATGTAGCTACGGGGATTGATGTGAGACATGTGCATACCGCGCGATCATACATAACAAGTCTGGCGGATCCGCGGACCATTACCTACGCGTGTGGTGCGTACATGTTAGGATGCAACATGTGGGGATTAAGGGGGGTTAATGTCATGTGGTTAGGAGACGATAGAGAGAAAGGAAAAGAACGCGGCGTTGCATCTCCTTGTATGCACACGCCCCTCAAGACTGCTCGCTGACCCCTGGCCTGAGGTCCTCGGATAACGGCTCGTGTTCCCCTGATGCGGGGCTCGACTCGGATATTGATTGGTGTTCCCCTGATAACGGGGCTCGACTCGGTACGCAATGCATTGCGCCTCATGTGACGGGTGTGTGCGTGACTAGGTGAAATTGTAGACATGTGTGATAAACTCGGTGGGGCTCGGACGACTCGTTGTATAGCTGGTAATTGTGATTATAGTGAGAACGTGAACACATGTATGAGGTGGTTGAAATCATATCGTTGTCATGACAATCTATCCTCTTGCTTTCTTCTCACTTCTTTTCCAGCACCTCTTCTGCATCAGCCCATTCCCTGGTATCTCAGCTTGGACACAAGCTCAGTTTGACTGACATTTAGTAATCTGTAGTGTCAATGTTTTGGCAATTTCTTGCATTGATTCCTTTACAAGCCTGCCAGTTACAGATTCCTGAACATTTTATCCCCCAGAGATGATGTCCCTGCAGATGAACTAATATTATCATAACTGAAATGTATTAAAATTAATTAAACTGTTTCGATTATTATACTTACCATTGAGGCTCGCCATATTATCAACCTCTAAATGTATTGTGTCACTGAACACAATATAGAACCAGAATGCATTCTACTGCAAGTATGAAATAGCTCAGTTATCTTTATTGCCTTGGTATTCACCTATTTATAATTATCCCTCTGATACAATATGTTGGCAGTTCATATTACACCCTTGCTTCTCTTACAAATGTAAAGGAAAGGAAGAGGAATTTAATTAATACAGTACAGTACCTAGTAAGTGTGAAGAATAAGAGGGTATGGGTGAATACTGATATGATATGTAGTAGAGATGTGATGAGAATATGCCTGTGTCTCGAGGCGATCAGTGGCATGTGTATGAGGAAATTTGACTTGAAGGTATGTATCTCGCAAGTATGACTCGAAGCAGACCTCATTTGCTGTCTCTAGGCTTCACACCTCTATCAGCAGGGAGTTGGTGATGGTAGTGAAGACCTGGGCTTTTATTAAAGCCTTGTGCTGGTGATAGTCATCCCAGCATTTCTCCACTTTTTCAAGCAAATCTTCCTCATCCTCATCCAGGACATGATCTGCAGGATACATAGGGAATGGGGCTGGCACTCAAGCTGTGCCATCAAGGTGTGGCATCACACCTTTGTTTGTGGATAGCATGACTACTATCTGTATCTTCCATGTTACCCAGTTCGACCCATCCCAGGCAAGTTTGGGAACTGCAAAAGACTTCAAGCCACTGGTAGGTAATGTACTATCAGCGGGGCCCATAACCTATTAGAACATAGTGCAGCTATTAGACAGGTTATACTCAGTGAATGACAATTTAGTGTATATAGTAAAGTACTTATTAGACAGGTTATACTACAAGGCATCATAAGTGAACTGTCTGCAAAAGATTGTTATAGCTTACCTTAGTGAATGGCAATTTCACTGAGGTGCATCAATGTTCTAGTGAGCTTATGTAATGTCTACTGGTCCATGCATTCTCAGCTTACTATCGCCACATGACTCTAATGCCTACCAGCCAAGGAATGAATCAAGGACATTTTGCCACTGGAAGCATGACATGATCAGTATTCTGCACCATCAGCGCCCACCTCTAACAGGAAGATGCATACCTTCTGGGAACACCATGCAGGAGGTATCCACATCTAAAGGGAATACCTATGTGAAATTGTAAATTCACATCAAGTCAAACAACAGTGTACTCACCTTGTTTGGCATACCATTCTTCAGAGCATAAGAAATCTTTGCAGTTGTTTAGAATCATGTCTTTGACACCCTGCTCTGCTGCTCATGGGACACTTCTGCCTGGTGCCATTCCAGTGCCAGCTCCCATAACTATTAGGACATGTTAACTAAAAAGAAACCAGGACACAACAGCAGAGTCAAATAATAAAAAGAACAAGAAATCTCTAAGTGACTGTGACAGACTTTGTCGGCCATATGCCAAGCCGATCAGGATGCCGAGGTACGGCAAGGGCCGTCAGGCCATATATGGTTGTTCGGGTTTTTCCGACATTGCAGGAAACTCTATGATAACATATTGGGCAGTCCATCACCTGTTAAGTGGAGCGGTCTCCCAAATCATAATTAATAGCAAATCCGTAATATACAGTATACAGGGCAGTCCACAGGCTATCAACCTCTCAGCATAATATACCTCCCTCCAGCAGTGCTCCACCCTAAATGATCCCTAATCCCATTCTCCATCCTACTGCCGCAGCCGCACGGGAGATCACGGGTTGTGGTCAAGCTACACCAGGTGATCCATGTTATAACCACATGCTGAAACAGAAAGAGGGTCACTACTTACGCTCCACCGTGCCATGTCTCCCCTGATCACCGCTCCTTCGCATCGGGTCTTGATGACGCTGATTCAGGTCCATCCCAAGCACGGAGATGATGCGGTGACAAGTCACCTGTAGGGATGGGTAATAGTGCTGATAGGAGATCCTGCGTTGGGTGTGTATAAGTAAGTGAGAAGGAGCAAGAATGTCCAGGGACTTAGCCGACATAGGGGGAGAATGGGGGGAGCGACAACGCTTGCACCATCTTGGGACTGGGAATGAGGCCGAAGGGGGATATTAGCACAATGTGCAATGAGGACCAAAACATGTACATGGTGAAGAGTGATACATCTTTGAAAAGGGGGAGGGTTGTGAATAGACTGCCAAAATGTGTGCTGGAGCATCGGAAAAGGTATCATTTATGACGACCTCTAATTCATTCAGCAGTCTACCCTTGGGACACTCGGCAGTAACTCTCGTAGTAGTGATCGACTATCCCTGTAGATTAGTAAAGGCTTTGTATCATCAACTACAAAAAACGGCGTTAAAATGAACGCTCACCGCTGTCGAGAAGCCACAGAATGCAGCTTGCATGATATATGGGGTCAACGGATCTATGTCACGCGGCATCAGGAAGGGCTTCGGCATAAGCAGTGACGGACGACGCCCAGGCAGTGCAAGGCAGGGTATATCAGGGGTAGTTTGTTAGCCTTGTAGGATGAAGACTGGGGAGACTTACACTGAAATCAAAGGAATGCCAGTTGCTGACAAGATATTAATGTCAAATGTCTAGCATGTGGGAGAGTCTTGGGGAACGCTATACGCGCAGGGGCATAACAAGGCGCATTTAACGCGTTGGTCGCGTGAGATGCGTGTGAAGGGATTCAGCAGGATGAATTACCTGCACGGGGCCCTCGAATCGCGACACAGGGCGTGTCTGGATGGACCGGGGGCATGCAATGGTGTGTGTTAGAAGCGTCGAAACATGTCGTTATATGCGCGCTCGAAAGAAACTCGTGGTTTCTAATGCCATATAATTGGAGATGCATATGGGGCTGTTGCCTGGAAGTACAGATTAGGCTAGAGGTAGAAGTCAGGATAGTACTGGTAACGGCGCGAAGAAATCTCGTTGTATACAGTCGCAGGCGCTTTGATTACATGACCCAAGTGACTGCGAAGTAGCTGAGGGTCGGCAAACAAATCTGGTGGCTTTGAAGCTGTCAATGGTTCCTTGTGGCTCCAGTGCTTTGTTGCATTGGCGAACGCCGATGCTCAGCGGGACTATTGTTCTCTGCTAAGCCGATGTTTGGCGGCAACTCTCACAAATAATTCTGAGACAAACGACCTATCATGTACTCTCTTGGGACTGTCAGGGACAGCAAGGGACTTATATAGCAATATCAAGTTGCTGTGTGAAAAAGAGTGTACAGCCGAGAGAAGGATGGTGCTATTCATGGGAGATGTAGAACGCTTAACTTGAAGGTTAGTGGTGATTAGTCTGACCAAGAACATGATAACGTTAATAAACATAAACATGAGACACACAGATGCTTGGCAAGATAATCTCAATGGTAAATAGTATGCTTCCACCTAATCATGGACACAAACCTATACACAGCAGTTTGAGCCGTTCTTCCTCGATACCATTCTATTTTTCTTTTTTCGTCGTGTCCACCATGCATCGCGTTTAGCAGCGCACGAGGCCAGAAGTGACGATATCAGCATGAGGCTGAAACGACACATGTCGATCTACCGATGCACTCAACATGCGGCATCCGCTATGTCCACGCAAGCGGCAGAAGCAGCAGTGATCCCCGTAAGCTAGACCACAAACTTGCTGCCCGCATTGGCGTGAAATGGAACCGAGGTACGGTGTGGTTAAGTTGTGGGGCTGAGCAGCTGCTTTAGAGTGAAAGCCATGGGCACAAGTGGGGACAGAATTGAAGCCAGGAAACAGCTTGGGGAAATCGCGAGCACTGTGCCAGCTGTCACGTAACAGGTACATACCTTACAATGCCAGTAAGACTGGTACGTTTCCTCCATCGTCGCATTAAACCCTGGCCTACGCACCGTGCGTTCTGCCTGTTATAAATAAAGAAGAGAAGTCACAACAAAAAAATCTCAAAATAAATTAACATCTCCTACTCATGACACCTAATGAATATCTGGGGTACTATTATCAGATACCCTCCTTATGACCCCTGTTCAAGAACAGGAACCACCCGAGACATTCCTTGACCCAGAATGCATATATTTCCTACACCAAGCCCATAACCTCATATCCATCACTATCCTGCTGCCGAAGCGCCTGCACGTGTTGATGTCCCAGCGGTGACATCAC
>QFFB01007134.1:0-12139 GCA_003316465.1 Ramaria cf. rubripermanens
GTTGAGGAACCTGGAGGACAAAGTACTCCGGGATAAAAGGGGTTTGGAGTCCAGAGTGTTGATGATATAGAGGGGTCGGCCAATATGGAGATTTCGGATAGGGAGGAGGAAACCTTGCAGTAAATAGTTGAACATGAACATGACTTGTTTTCTTAGAACTGTGTGAGCTTAAGAATTTGCAAGTGGTAAAGGTCCAGGCTTAAGAGGGTATGCTTGGTGAAAGTCCAAAGTGACTTCTGAAGCATGTCCAAGCTCAGAGGCTGGGAGCCATGATGTCTCTTTGTCAGTGCCTTTGTATCCAGCCCATCTGACCAAGTACAGTAACTTGCACTTGCGTCGTTTGTCTATCCCAGAGTCCAAAATCTTGGAGATCTCATGCTCGGGTTCTCTGTCAATGATGATTGAAGGGTCCGGTGTTGGAGATTGGTTTGGGCATTTGTTTGGAGTTGTGGCTTCAAGCATTGAGACATGGAACACAGGATGGATGGATTGCATGCTGTCTGGGAGCCGGGATGTAAGGACATGGATCCAACTTGAGCTATGATCTCAAAGGGACCTAAGAAATTCTCTGAAAGCTTCTTTGATGGCCTCATAGTTTGGATATGGTCGGACTGAATGAAGACCTTGTCACCTACTTGGAAGTTCAGAGGTGGGGTTTGGTGTTAGTCTGTGGAGGTGGAGTACTGTTTCTGTGCTTCAGAGATGGTGGTTCGAAGGTATTGGTGTAGCTTGTCAAGATTCACAGTGAAGTCTCTTGCTTTGGTGGAAGCAAGGTCTCGCTCTGGGTGGATGGAGATGTTCAGGTGGTAACCCTTGTTAGCAAAGAAAGGTGATATGCTAGTGGTGGCATTTGGGGAGTTGTTGTACACAAATTCTGAGATTGGAAGGAGATTGGACCAGTTGTCTTGCTGGTAATTGTAGTAGATTCGGAGGTACTGTTTGAGGGATTGATTCATATGTTCAGTCTGTCCATTGCCTTTGGGGTGGTATCCTGATGTGAAGTGGAACTTCATGTTGAGAGCCTTTCTGAGTGATCGGAAGAAGGAGGACACGAACTCTGAGCCTCGGTCAGAGGTCATGTGTGAAGGAACTCCATGCTTGGAGAAGACATGCAAAGGAACTCTGTGCTTGGAGAAGACGTGGAGGATGAACAGCTTAGCTAGAATTGGAGCAGTGATTGTATCAAAGGTCAGAATGAAGATTGATTGTTTGGAGAGTCAGTCAATGATAATGAGGATGGTGTCATATCTGGAGGAAGGAGGAAGCTTCTCAATGAAATCCATGGAGATAGAATTCCAAGGTTGTTCCAGAATAGGGAGTTGCTTTAACAAGCCATACGGATGATGTCTCTGTGACTTTGAGTGCATACATGTAGTGCAGGACTTAACATAGGACTTAATGGAAGTTTGGAGTTCGGGCCAGACATAGTCTCGTTGGACCAGCTCCAAGGTTTGGTTTTGTCCAAAGTGTCCAGAGATTGGATGATTGTGCTTGTACTGTAGTACTTGTAGTTAGAGATCATTGCTGTCAGGTACATAGATCCAGTTGTTTAGTAGGAGATGTCCTTCGGGACTGAGGGCCCATTGTCCTATTGGGTTACTTAGGTGGTCTGCTAAGGAAAGATCAGAGTTGATGGAGGTTCGGATATTGGAGTGGAGTTGGTCAATATCCATAGTGATGGCTGCGTGGAGTACAGGGGCACAGAGTGACATAGCTTGGAGTGACGAGATGAGTTGCTCAGAGGTGAATACTGGTTGGAGGTTGTGCATATTGATGGCTGTGTAATCATTTTCCCCCTCTTTAAGGCAGACATCCCATCATCTAGTTAAAGCATCAGGTCTGGTTCTGAGACATCCAGGGCAGAAGCATATAACCATGTTGAATTGAGACAGGTATTCAGACCATCAGACTTGTTGTTGTGTAAGGAGCTTCATTGTAGAAAAGTATTCCAGGTTCTTGTGATCAGTAACAATGTTGATCAGATTCAGAGATCCTTCGAGATAGTGTCACCAAACTTTAAACACATCTAGGATTGCCATTAGTTCCTTATCATGGACATCATAGTTTTATTTTGTAGAGGAAAAGGTCCAAGAGTGGAAAGCGATTGGATGTACTTCATTGTTGTCCGGAGATGTTATTGAGAGGATGGCAGCAAGAGCATAGTCAGAGGCATCAGTCTCGAGGATCAGAGGAGCTTCGGGTATCCAATGCTGAAGGATCAGAGTGGTGGTGAAAGCCTTCTTGAGTGTGTTGAATGATTCTTGGAATTCTTTTGAGAAGACCCATGGAGCACCTTTCTGGGTGAGACATGTCAGCGGAACTACTAGGTCGGAATAGTTGAAAATGAAACACCTATAGAAATTGGCAAATCCAAGGAAGGACTGACTGTCCTTGACCTTTCTTGGTTTAGGCCAAGCTTGGATAACTTACACCTTCGCAGTGTCTATCATAAGTCTGTTTGGAGACATAATGTATCTGAGGTACTCAACGGTGTCCACATGGAAAAGGCACTTGTCAGCTCAAGCATATAGGTTGTGTTGTTGGAGCCTTCAGAGTACTTCTCGGACATATTTTTGGTGCTGCTCCAGGTCATCAGAGTAGATGAGGATGTTGTTCAGGTATACTAGAATGCATACATCCAACATGTTAGCAAAGATGTCATTCATAAAATGTTGGAAAGCAGCAGGTCTGTTGGTAAGTCTGAAAGGCATAACATGCCATTCAAATGATCTGTAACAAGTTTGGAATGCAGTTTTCCATTCATCACCCTCACGGATTTGGATGAGGTGGTGTCATGACTGCTGTTCTCCACACCCTGAGTTCAGCGAATTCCCTCAATCTCTTTAGTGTCCTTCCATCACGCCGATAGTAACAAGGCCTCAGTTGATCTCACTCCTATTTGCTAGTCACCGAACATGATCTTCGCCATTGTACCACAATACTTTGCCCTTGTTTCGCATCATTTGCAGTCCCCTTGCAGTATGCAGGGTCACCAAGGATGAGCAGCAGCCCAGTCTAACTGACGAGTTTCACTCCTAGACCCCATCCATCCCCGTGCCCCATAAAGGTTGTTTGACCCCGACTCTGCGTCATAATCCATGCTCTAACTCCATGGTGTTCTCACCCCTCTCAATCCATCCCCCCCTGCATTTGCTCTTTACTATAAGTACTTCAATTCCACATGTATAATTCTCTAATTCGATTATTATACGTCTACCTTGTTATTTGCCCTCTTACTAGTAGAAAAAAACCTTAAATGTAACGACCTACTCCCTTATTGGTAGTTGTGCCTAATGGTGAGCTCAAACCTTCTATCTTACTCACTACGCCCCCTTTGGGGGCATTGCCGAGACCGCTATTTGCAGCACTTTGCAGGAGTGTTTGGATCAGCGAAAGGAACACCTGAACTGGAATGACCTTTCCTTGAGGACATGTGCAATTCATTGTGTACTACTCTTGGGCTATTCGCTGCGACTGTAGGCCCATGTCAGAATTACACTGACATCCTATCTTTGCCCTAAATTCCAATCTTGACAGGTGGTAGGCATGTCGGAGATCGATCTTAGTATAGATACAGGCCTTGTGTGGTGTATCTGGAAGATCAGAGATGTGAGGTAAGAGGTATCAGTCCTTCTTGGTGATTTAGTTGAGGCCTCGAAAGTCGATGCATAGGTGGAGTGATTTATTCTTTTTCTTGGCAAAGACCACTGGAGCACCACACGGGGACCAAGTGGGGCGGATGAAATCCTGGGTCAAATGTTCTTCCAGGAATTCTTGGAGGGTCTCAAGTTCTTTCTGGGAGAGGGAGTAGATTGGACTGAATGGTGGTGTCATCCCTTCTTCCAGTTTGATCTTGAGATCATAAGGCCAATGGGATGCAAGCTTGTCAGCTTTGGTCTTGCTGAAGACATCTGTGTATTCACGGTACTCTTCTGGGATGCCACTCATATTGACCAGAATTTCATCTGAGTTGAGCTTGTCTGGTCTAGAGACAAGGAGCTGGAATGTTTGCGTGTCTTCCATTCTGGATACGCAGGCAAATGCTGCTGCATTGATCATAGTGATGTTTGGAGCAACGAGTGGGGTTGGAGTTTCAGATGAGATCAGAGCTGAAGCTACTGTCTCTGTAGGTACCAAAGATTCAGCCTGTAACGGAGCATGGAATGAGATACTGCCCAAAGCCCAGTCAATCAATGGATTGAAGTGGGTGAGCCAGTTGTGTCCTAGTACTGTGGAACAGCTGGAATCCAACAAAGTGACATAGAACGTCACAGAGTGTTGTTCCCCAGAAGGAAAACGGATTGGAAGGTTGACAGCTTGACAGATGATGTTGTTGGTTGTACTGTTGAAGAGTCGGAGTGGGCTTGGAGTGATGTCATATGCTCTGAGTTTGTGTTCCAAGATGAAGGCGGATTCAAGGAAACTGTGTGTTGAACTGGAGTTGACAAGGGTCAAAAACTGAGTGTTTGGAATGAGGCCAGAAGTTAGGTGGAGTGTCAGGGAGTTCAGACTAAAAAGAGCGGATGTGTTGAGTCGGACTACTGGGGTCACACCAGGAGTTACAACGCAGTCCTCCTTTGGCATGAGGTTTGGAGGGCTGCTTAAGAATTTTTTGACTCTGGCACAGACTTAGTGTTGGAGGTCATCTTCTCGGCGGCCTTGGCAGTTGAGGCAGCACATGCCTTCGTGGTAGCGGCAGATGCTTGAGAGCATTCCTTAGCCATATGTCTGGTTCTTCCACAGAACAGACACAAGTTGTTGTCAAGATAGCATTGTTGTTCCTCAATCGTCAACTTGCTGTCTTTACCGAGCTTTGAGGCGAAGTCAGGAGTTCGCCGTGGTTGTCAGGCTCCAGACTGATTACCAGAGTTTCCTGCCTTTGGAGTGTTCGGAGGCCTCTTGTCGGTATTTGGGGTGGTATTCACAGCAGCCTTCCCTTTGTCGGGTCAGTCATTGGACTTGGTGGTTGCAGCTTCCAGAGTGATTTTGGAATGTCGTTCCCAGTAGCAGGCATTGATGGTTTGCACTATAGTTCAGAGTGTGGCAAGGGTATTGGGTTTACCTATTTGAGAGATTTTGTCCTTGATTCAAGCTGGGAGTCCATTGTAGAGTTGTTGGCATAAGGTGGCATCACCCCATTGGACTCTAGCAGTGTGTCGGTTGAAGTTGATGAGATATTTGGTGACTTGTTGGTTGTTGTGCATTTGGAGATTTTCGAGTTCAACCTTGGCTTCAGCTTTGGGGTTGTGGGGTCCAAAGTTGGTTTGGAGTTTGGACTTGAATTCAGCCCAGTTGTTGAGCCAAGTCGGGGGCTGGTTATGGGAGACTATCCATGGTTCAAACCAGTTGAGTACTGTCCCCTTGAGATACAATCATACATGGGTTACTCTGGAAGTATCGTTGGAGAAAGCTTCTGATCTCTCACAAAAATTCAGATAGCACTAAACTAAAAAAGGTTGGAGCTTGCAAGTATCAGCTCTGTCGTAGGGTTCTGGTTCTTGGACTTTCGTCTGGATGGAGGATGCCTTGGGGGCTGAGGGGTTCCTAGCTGACATAGTGATGGCATTGGCCAAGTTCAGGGATTTGTCTCCATCATTCAAGTTGTTGTGTTCTCGGTTGAAGGGGTTCGTCGCGGATCGGTGAGGTATGTGGCATGCCTCATTGGGATGCTGGATTTCTTTGATGGAGGCATGACTAGCCCGTGGTGAAGGTTCATTGAATGAAGAGAGACCAGCTTGGGCCATGCTTCTAGTAACAGCTTGGGGAGGCATGAACAATAAAGGTAGTGAGTTTGAATATACTGTTAAGTTCATGGACGTTACCTGGAACTTTGGAGGTCAGAGACTCAGAGATTGGACTTTAAAGCAATATGAGGGGGGTAGGGACTTGGCTTCAACTTATGGGTTGCGCCACCTACTATTGTTTGGTCCCTAATTTCAGAGATTGGAGTATCGGAGGTTCAAAACCAGAAGTATTACTAGTAGTATCTAACTATGGATATAGTGATGTGAGAAGACTGAAGGTTGGTAACAAGGAAATAAATCGATATTGGAACTAAAGAAGTGGATACAAGATTGGAGGACTATTAATACCTCATAACCTAATTGTATCCTAAGAACATATAATAAGAAAGACATAAACATAGAACAAGAAGAATATAAAGTCAAATAATAATCGGAGTTTGGAATAGGGTTGGAGGTCCAGATCGAGTGAGGTACAAGTATTCTACTTTGGGCCATGAATGAGGATTATACTTTAAGAGGCAAACAACAAGAACTAAAATGGAATATAATAGTTACTTTGGGGTTTGGAGTCTCAGTGTTAGATCTCAGGGATCTAACAAACATCCACAATAGTTACGTACATGTATCCCCTTAGTTACAAAGTTTCCTTGTGCTCATTTTTTCAGATCCTCTTTCAAAGATTCTTCACAGTGTTTTAGTATTCATATTGTGATAGTCTTCTATGTTAAAACTAGTCAGAAATTCTCCCTTGCACTCACTCACACACATTCTATAGCATTACAGCTGTTTGCAATATGTAAGGCATTAGTTTGAAACTACACTCAAATATTGTAAATACTGTAGCTCAATGAATACTACACCACTGTCATTCAAATGGTAGTAAAATCAACATATATATGTTCTCATTTACTATAATGTTACCTGGGTAAAAAAATTCTTGATCAAAAATGCAAGACCAGCCATTCAATCCAGGCTGCAGCTAGCTTATAAATTTAGCTATGCACTAACCACTGCACCTAGACATTTTTTCACCCAGGTAACATTATAGTAAATAAAAACATATATATGTTGATTTCACTACCATTTGAATAACAGTATTTGTTGAGCTACAGTATTTACAATATCTGACTGTAGTTTCAAACTCATGCCTTACATATTGCAAACAGCTGTAAGAATTGTTTTTTTGTCTGTGCTCATCATTTCTAACAGCTTTGACATTTGAGATCTATTCTAGCTTATATTACTAGTCTACCTCTTCAAATTGAAGCTATAATCCAAACCTCTATTGCTTGACTGCCCACTTACTCATTGGTGGCATCACTAAGCCAAACTCTTGGGCCATTATCAGTGTCATCACTGATCCCCTACATTGTACGACCTTTTCAAGGTTGGATTTTGGGGTAGATATGTAATGTCAGTGTATTTTGACATGGGCATATGGTTGTGGCAAATAACCCAAGAAGAGTATGCAACAAATTGTGAGGGGAGCCTCTGCTTCATAAGTGAAGTCCTGTGAAAGCCTGCAAAATCCTGTGCCCTATGTTTCACTTTGTGTTATTAATCTGATTTTTTGTTTGCCTTGGTGACAGTGTGATAATGCTGCCTGGACTTTCACTCATGCTTATTCTAAAACTCTGGGCTTCCCCTATTCACAGTTGTATATAAAAATCAAGTAGTCTCATGTGATAATCTTACTGGTTTCTTTCCAGTCACTTTCATCTTCACTTTATCACTACTGAGGCATATAACTACTGTATAATGAGTTGAGGTACTGTTAGATCCCCATTCACCTTGGATCTCAGTCTACCTCAGGACCTCAGACCACATACCTCGGGCCTCCAGCCTTGGCATACTTTGGTCATGTTTGGTCACACCCCCTTTCACATTCTAGTATCTGTATGTCTTGTTATTCTTAGTACATCCCACCCTGCCCGTATATCATGTGACTTCTAAGTCACCCTCTCCCCTCTCCCCGCACACATTCATATATAAGCTCACTCCCCACATGTATGCTACTCAGTTCTGATATCAACAAAGTATCCCCCAGCCTTAGGTACTCGATATCCTCTGCAAATAGGCCCTCGTGTTGTGATAAAAAGATATTGTAATAAACATTGTGATGTCATTTTTTCTTTTATCCTTTTATTACCCCTTTTCTTTCTTTCTCTCAGTCATAAAAAGTTAGGAATAATGTTCAAAAAGGAGTCTTGTCTGTTATATTCAAGGAAGAAACCACGAGACAACACCCGGCCCACTTGCGCAAGTTGTAGACGTGCTATGACATCACGAGTATGGACAGATGGGTAACGCACGTGATTACCCCGCACACGCGTCACCGATAATTGATCGGCCTGGTTACATGGTGAGCAGGCGCCTGAACCACCGGAATAATAAAAATAGAACGGAAAAGAATGTTGCGACCATAGAGGGTCGTACGAGGATGACAATGACACAGAATTTAAGATCAAGGGACACATCAAATATATCCAATAATCGGATCGCATATGGGATAGGAGAAGAAGGAGCGGCTTTCACATTATTATGTCAAAGAGACAGACATTTTTCTCTATTATCTTTTCTTACTTGTCATCGAAAATTATACTTCCAATTCCCCCATTCACTATTTTCTTCCCCCTGACGACTGATTATTTTCCATATTTTTTACACTATCCAAAACAAAAATCCAGCACTATTTGCTCCACAGATAGTACTATCTTTCATCCCCTTAGTTACTAATTTTCCAGACCTCCGTCCCTATTATTAGCGTTCCCAAAATCACCCATACACCTTCTCGTATAAATATTATGATATTCCTGTATGTTATTCTTTAGCCAGAATTATATCCCTCTTGATACACTTAGAAAAGCTCAGGGCATTCAGACTTGCCTTTCAAAAATTTCCTACTATCCTCTTCAACAAAATTCTACAATCTACAAGCCAGCTACACTAGGTTATCTATCTACTCCCTCAATTCATTACCAAGCATCGAACCTCTCTTCTTTTACTCGACCGATGATCCATCTTGACGCCGAAGGAACCCCTGAGCTGAATCTCTGGAACATCATCATATACCATCTCTGACCCCCGCACTATGTCACCTTCAGTTAATCAACGCGTGTGCCATATTCGGCATCACACTCACGAAGGAATCAAAAAAAATAAATCTTGAGCTATTTTCTTTTATCAAAAAAATATATAAAAAAAATACATAGATATTAAAACCTTGGGCCTCCTGTCTGAAATACAGGGACAGACAGTCACATGGGTGCAACAATATAAGTTGAAGCCAAGTCCCCTGGGTCCAACCCTGCTCAGCCTTTGGCCGAGTATCTTGGTACCACCCATCAGTACACATCTTAACGGTATATCAGAACTCCTACATTTGGCTGTTACATTATGCCCATCACAACCAGATCTTCAGTATGCAATGCTAGCAGACTGACTCCTACCATCCAGTCTCACAGAGCAAGGACAGAATCTGTTCCACCCCAGGAAAACCCCCCATTCTGTAGCCGTTATCAGAATCCATTGCCAGGCTCAGCATGTTGAATTGCTCCCTGAGGCCACATTGAAGATATAGTAAATGAGGGCTCCGAGGAACCGAGAGGATGTTCGGAAGCACCCCAGAACCCCAGAGATGGCAACCTAAGTGACCCCAATGACCCTGATGACAGCACTGCTGAAGGTACGGACGATGACCCCCCATCTGACCCTAATCCCAGGGAAGGTCCTGTACTTCTGGATGAAGAGCCCATCATGGTGTTTTTTAATGCAATGACTAGGCTTGCCGACACTGTCACTGATGGCAGGCAAGAACCCTCGAAAGCTAAGCTTTGGGAACCTGATCAGTTTGCCGGTTCAGACCTGAAGAAACTCAGAGGCTTCTTACTTCAATGTAGGCTCAATATCTGTTCAAGGCCAAACTTGTTTTGAGATGAGTTGGCCAAGGTCAATTATGTCTTGTCTTTTTTGAAAGGTATGGCTCTCAACTACTTTGAGCCCTACCTAACTGACAAGAGAAACAAACCCGGCTGGCTAAGTGACTTTGAAGCATTCAATTTCAGTCCCTATGATCTTGAAGCTGACACCGAGGTCGAACTTGAACAACTGGTTATGAAGGACAATTACAAGGCCACCTGTTTTTTCATTGAATTCTACTGACTTGCATCACTGCTTCAGCATAATGACCAGGCTCTCTACTGGGGGGCGTATATGGTGCTCCCAAAGAGGATCAAAGACAAGATGGTATATTTCGATAAACCCTGAGGCTTGGATGAGCTTTGTGACCTCATTCAGAAAATTGACCAAAGGTATTGGGAACACCGATCCAAGCTCTCTCGCGAGAGCCACTTGGCCCTGAAACCTGAGGCCAAGAATGAGAAGGTGAACCCTGCCAACCCTGCCCCCAACCATTGGCCTCCAGCTGGCAACTCCAATGCCCAGCCCAAGTCCAACTCCAGTCTGTCCAAAGAGAAGGACAAGCCAAAGGGGCAGGCCAACCAGCAACCTAAGAAACCCAACCTTACAGACAAGCTTGGGAAAGATGGCAAGCTTACCCTACAGGAACATCAGCGTCGTATGGACAACAACCTCCACCAGCTTTGTGGCAAAGGAGGTCATGTCGTGCACGACTGTCTGTTGTCCACAAGAGGATGAGCTGCTCAGGCTTCTGATGGGAAGGCCTCCAAAGGTAAAGCTGAAAGTTTGTCCCAGGCCTCCGAGGCAAAAAAATAGTCAGCAACCCTTCGGCCTCTATGCATTCTGAGGGCTATGTTGACTCGGGTTGCATGCAAAGGGAGGTAAGACTCAATGCTTCCACTTTTTCTACATCTATGTCTCTTGTAGTTAGTTTATGTTCCAACCTTATCCCTCATGTATCCTTCAAAGCTTTAGTAGATTCTGGGTCTACCCATTGCTTCATTCACTCCGTTTTTGTTAGTAAACATAGTCTAAAGACACAGTCTATTTTGTCTATACTGCTTTGTCTGTTCGATAGTAGTACAAACTCGATAATCACCAAGTCAGTAGTTATACCAAACCAATCCCCCCATGGTCACACCCATTCCATAGATTTCTATGTCACCCCCTTAGATACGTCTGTTTCGGTAGTTCTCAGACACAACTGGCTCACCCACTACAATCTGTTAATTGATTGGGTATTAGGCAGTATTATGTTCTGAACAACCCTCCCGGGCATTCCTTTGGACATTCCGTCAGTTTTGGCTCATGCTTCCTTGGCTGAGTTCATTCTGAGCCCTGCACCCCCTGTGGTGCCTACCCTGAAGCTTGAAGCACCCAAGGTTGCCTTGATCAATGCAGCTGCATTCACACGAGCCTGTAGAATTGAAGGTACCCAGTGTTTCCAGTTGAATCTCACCACAACCAATGTCTCAGCCCACTCGGCATTGTTCCCCCTTAAACGGGTGGATCTGCAAGAAGTTCTGAAGGAGTATCACGACTTCACCAACATCTTCAGTAAGGCAAAGGCTGATGCCTTGCCCCCCAACCGAACCTATGACCTGAAAATCAACCTGGAAGAGGGAGCTATGCCTCCTCAACCTCTGTTGTACTTGCTCTCAACCTCAGAACTCACCACACTCCGAGAATTCATTGATGAGCATTTGAACATGGGTTTAATTTGGCCCACTCAGTCTCTGCATGGGGCTTCAGTCCTTTTTATCAAAAAGAAGGATGGCATGCTTCGGCTCTGTGTAGACTTCCAAGCTCTCAATAAGATTACGAAGAAGAACCCCCTTCCCCTGATTACCGACTTACTGGATGTGCCTCGCAAAGCTCGTATCTATACCAAGATTGATCTTTGGCATGTGTACCACCTAGTCAGGGTAGCCAATGGAGATGAATGGAAGACAGCATTCCGAACCCATTACAGTTCATTCAAATGGCTGGTCATGCCTTTCAGTCTTACCAATGGCCCCTCAGTTTTTCAACATTTCATGAATGACATCCTAGGAGACCTATTAAATGAATGCATTGTTGTCTATATTGATGATATTCTCATCTACTCTGATGACCCCGTTCAGCACAGGGAACACATCCGTGAAGAACTATGCCAGCTCCGTAAACATGGCCTCTATGCCAAAGCAGGTAAATGCGAGTGGCACCGAGACTCTGTGGAATTCCTCGGTTATATGCTATTGACCGAAGGACTCACTATGGCTTGCAACAAAGTACAACTGATTCAAGATTGGCCTGAACCTCACAAAGTTAGAGACATCCAATCCTTCCTCGGTTTCTCCAACTTCTACTGTCGTTTCATTCACAATTACTTGGTAAAGATGCACTAACAGGAATAATACCTATTAGCCTGCATGCAACGGTCCTTCTACCTGGATGGTCTATAATGCAGTCGTTTGTAGGCAAAGAGGCTACAGCTG
>QFFB01007152.1:0-45274 GCA_003316465.1 Ramaria cf. rubripermanens
CAAGTATCTAATTATTTATTAATAAAATGAGGAAAGTGATCCACATCCTGATCGGTGATAGTATTGTTCTGTGCCTGGGCTATGATCCAGGTAAGCTGGGATACAAAATTTCAAAGTGATTGGAGCAATATCCATTGAGTTATTTCTGTTTGAATTCTGTGTACTAACACAAGAGCAAAATCAATATACTGTAGTGTTTGACCAAGTGTTTGGACCCCTTTGGCCATGACACATTGGACCAACTGTTTGTCTGTTCAAAGTGGACCATGATGCATGACAAATACCAGAGGTGTTCAAATGCCTGGGAGACCTGCTCCAACATCTGTACCACATGTGACAGCAAAGAACAGGTATAACTATTGCTTACAGCTGTTTTGGGTACACAGTGTGGAGTTTGAAATTTGCAAAAATACTTCCAAAAATAAAAATTTGTCATAGCACATCTGAAACTGTAGAATAAGAGCTGAAAATTAGAGTGATTAACCTCCCAATATACACCTACAAATCTATATAATTTTTGTAGAGTAAAACTCAGTATACAAAATATGTCAGTTGAAGTAAATGGGTTCTGAAACAAGCAAATCTCCATGTATGCTCTTGGTATTGAATATTTATCTTGGTATATGTACAAAAAACAAGAAATACCACTTGTCTTGAGTTTTATTACCCCCATGATATCTCAGGGGGGGTGAACTTTTATTGCCTCTCTCTGGACCCTGCAGGAAGCTATAATAAAGGGAAATAAGTGATTCAAAGTCTTATTTCATGTATCTACTTTATATAGAAGGAGGAATATGCAGCCTAAAATGCATATATAGAGATTTGCATGTTCCAGAACCCATTTACTTCAACTGACATATTTTGTATACACTGCATTTTACTCTACAAAAATTATATAAATTTGTAAGCATATGTTGGGATGTTAATCACTCTAATTTTCAGCTCTTATTCTACAGTTTCAGATGTGCTACGGCAAATTTTTATTTTCAGAAGTATTTTCACAAATTTCAAACTCCACACTGTGTACCCAAAACAGCTGTAATGGTCAAAATATCACACTATACTGTGCAAATAATGAGCCAAATGCTGTCTAAACATGACTGCCTGATGCCAATGTTTTGCTAGGGTCAGGCACTGTTTGCAGGCATGTCTGACCACCAATCACACCTCCACTTTTCTAATGATTTCTGAAGCAGAATTACCTATGGAGGAACCTGGCAGAGAATGAACCCAATGAGCAGGAGGTGGGCCAGGGCAAGCAAAGAGACAGCTAGCAAGACAGTTCGCTGATACACACTTCTAGGAAGAGCATTGACACTTAGTACCTGTAATAATAGAAGCCTTGTCAAAAACACAGTTTGGAGCCACCCTACACACTTTCTGTGACCTTGTCTGACCTGATGTCAATGTCGCATCGTGTACAAGGACCAAAAGCGTTTGGGTTCGAGGGCGACCGTGACGCGTGACCGAACACTTTCGTCGAAACGCTACAGTATGCCTTAGGTACTACAAACAGGTGTAATACGGTATGGTTACTTTTGATGACAGGCATGCATAACAATCCGATTTAGATGCCCGGTTTAGCCGTTATTTAACCCATCCCCTTGATCCCTAGCTAGGTTGTGATATTCCATGATGAGTGCCCCAACTTTATGTGCAGACTGCATATCCGGTGTCCGTTACGAAGGCAGGGCGCATGTCATTTATGTTCTTTCTTTGTGTGCTAAGCAATTCTCATGATAATAAGTACACCAACCGGAAATCGAAAAAATCGGGGGAGTCGAAGTACATGTGGCGATCCCCACTGGAGAATATGCGAAAGACAAAGCGCTGTTATATCTTCCAGGTGAAATCGTTTAAAGTCTCATAAGCATTCATGCCTCGATTTAACCTGTGTTGGTTTGCAACAGATGCCTTCGGCTTGCCTCTCAGCAATACACAGGTAATTTTGCACCACAATTGATATCGTAAGAGACTTAGAATTTTATTTATGTATTCCCCTGAAGCTATTGGTGTGTTGTCCCCATGAAGATTATTTCTCTGGTTGACTTGCCATCTTAAGGCCGACGATTTTGCTGCTAATGGAATACAGGCCAGTACATATCTCAAATACTCAAACCCAAATGGGGTCATCCAGACTTATGTTTGAATGCTTGCGGACCTGTTTGGTCGACTATTTTAATGGGGATCCGGTCCTGGAGTCAGCCATGGCAGACCATATGGAAAGCACAATTGTCTTTGACACGCCGCGAATTACTGAGTCCTCTTGATCAGGCTTTCGACCTCATGGGTTAGATTGGGAGACACAACGAACAGGTCACGCGGCCTCTTATAGTTATAGATGCTGTGATCGCTGAACTTAAAGGCCGTGGCATTAATAGTTCGGCGCGACTGGTTACTGCTTCGGTGGTGCGTGATGGCATGCCAGTGGGACTAATTTCAGACTTCTGAAAATGCGAATAGGCAAGTATGTTGTCAATCTTGCGCAAGACAATGTGATCAAGGCCGGTGCCGTTTCACACCCGTCCTTGCTCCAGATGGCTGGAGACTTTGAGAAACTTCTCGCCCAATCGAAGGCCCCTCTCTTGATCAACTCATGCGAGATTGACCAACAGTTTCCTGCCGAAGCCTGTGCCATTACTGATCAGTTATTTGGAGATGGAAAGTATTACCCAGGGTACAAAAGAGTCTATTGGGAAGGATGCAGTCGATCATGGGTTTGCAGTAAGTCAAATGCAAATGAATGGTATTTTCGCTCATTGTCGTTCATTTGTTGATTGGTACAGGTGAGGGGTGATATGGTAGGTAACAGGTGTCGTGTTGGAGCAGTGCACCGAAACTGAACAATGATCGGACAGAATAACCCGAAGGTGAAATCTGGAAAGGAAAGTTCCTTCGTGGAAACAGCGATGTGGATCAAGAAATACTTCTGAAACACTTTGAGCGTAAATGGGCAGTTTCTAGGTTGTTCCCAACATATAAAATGCATAACGTATCTAGACCATGTGACACTGCAGAGACTGTCTGACAATTTTTCAATATTCAATACCGGAAAGCGGCAGCACCCGATCCATGCTAGCTCTCTGGTTATTTTGATTTTGATAAACTCTAAATCCCCGGCATTCTTTATAAAAACAAAAATTTATTGACCACTGGCAGTAGTGTCGTAGGCAGCAAACGGACTGAAGGATATGCTTCGCAGAGAGGCAATATTGAGCTCACCTTCCACCAGTCCAGGTTTACCAAAATACGGATTTGCCATTCATCAAGAGCCTCAATTACTAGTGCTTACTAGTTGCTTTACTCTTCTATATCGATATCCTGTCGTTTAAAGGTCTAAAAGTGGCTTTTGAAGACCACTTATCGACTCGCTTAATAACCCTGATCTCATGAGTGTATATAGGCAAGTACGTACTGTCATACGATATCTTGCAAATGATGTTACTTCGTATTGGCCTGCTTAGCTCTCAAAGCAGTTTTGTTCAAGGCCGTCTTGTCAAAAATATTTCTTCGGCGGGTCATCCTATAGTGACAGTCAGCGATTCCATGAGTAATCCACATCCGCACCGAGGACTGCTAATCGATCCAAAGCAGTTTACGACTGGCTTTAGATATAAGTTGATCATGATGAACTCGGAAGTCCACGTACGTGATAAATCTGCATCATTGATGGATTTTTCTTGAGCGACAGTTAATCATAGGATAAATATATTCATAGGGAAGTATTAATTGCGAGCCCCTGGAAGCCTAGCCAAACATTAGTGTCTTCAACTATGATAGGTGCAACCTCCTGGTCATTAGGCTACCATGGCAGGGCAGCCCACAGCGGGCGCCCGTCTCAGGGTGTTTCTTGAGGCCTGACAACCAACTTAATTCCTGAAACTTTGTTTTCCGACATTTTCTTGAGTCCAGATTCAATGCCTGTCAGCCCCCCTGGAAGGACCTCAACGCGGTTGGGCTGTTCGCCGTGTCCATGAGTCTTCAAAAGAAATTCTGTGACGGATGTACTCGCCTTGAATTTTCCTGACTGTAGTAGATCTGTCAAGTTGGCAAACAAACTCCGACCAAGGTCACGGTTCTTGTGTATAATGCCACTTATGCCGAATGCGGTCTTCCCATTCTCGCCAGCGTCAATCTTACGTCCTGCAGGATCTACATGGATCAAAATCCCATTTGGTCCGAGTGCATTCCACGCCCGGTCCTGCGCTCCATCCAAGATGGCGTCGAACACGATACTAGGGGGTGTGGTAAAGATCTTTTCGGCCCCTGCAATGACATCTGTGTTGCGGTCGATTAGGTGTGTTGCACCTAATGACTTGACTAGACTGGAATTGTGCATAGATGCGGTCACCACGATGGGAGAGAAGCCAGAGAGACGTGCCAATTGTGTAACTGGTGTTGAAATACAATTGTCAAGGCTAGCCCAGGTTGGTTTCAGGCTACATACCGCACTGTCCGACGGAGGAGGCGCCACCAAAGATAAGAATGCCCCGATCTTTGTATTTGCCCTCACCAGCAGGTTCCCAAGGTGGGGTCAATCCAGCTCCACCCTTACCAAGAGGATTGTATAAACCTGTGGCTGCAGTACAGAGGCCGAGTGGAATAGAAGCAGCTTCATCAAAAGATAGGTTTTCCGGTATCTACAAAGAACAGTATGAGGATGGAGGGCGGTTGGGACTTATCATACTAATACCTTTGCAGCAATCTCTGCGGGCACTATGGTATACTGTTGGAAGCTGGCCTTGTTATTCTCGAACGTGCCTTCATGGAGACTGGCTAAAGAGGTCAGGGTTCGACAAATAAGGAACATGAATTGTACTGACACTTTGTCACCTTTCTTGAAGGCCACGACACCCTCGCCTACTTCTTCGACTATACCTGCCACATCCAAGCCTAGAATAACTGGGAACTTCTCGAAAATTACACCATACTTCTGGATCTTCCAGTCTACGGGGTTAAGCGCCGTCGAAACAACCTGACACACTGTTAGATGATCGTCCGAATAGCAGATGAGTGTTTTACTTTGACAAGTATATCACCCGGGCCAGGCTTCATAATGTCAATATTTCTGACAGCGAATGCCCCCTGCTTCTCTAGGAGGAGGAGTGCCTTCTGTTGGGCCATGACTGAGGAAATCAACGGTGTTAGATTAAATGACGTTCGAGTCTGCGAGTATTTATACGGTAGAAGGGAAGTGGGTAGAGCCAGCGCGCCTTAGTAAAGCTTGACTGTGAGTATGCAGATTGATTGCAAACGGATATGAGCACGCCGAACCATCTGGTTTAGAAGCGATTAGCGATACCCTATGACACATAATCCAGTTAGCATGACTTTCGTAGACAAACTGGGGGATTTCACGCGAGTTAGTAGGGCTCTCCTGGCTGGGATGCCCCCAAGTCTCGGCCTCGGAGCATCGGCGCAAGAAATACATCACCCAGGATCTCGGCCGGCCAGCGCTCTATGGCTCTTAACATTGCCTACCTCTCCTTGCATCCTTCTCCATATAAGTATCATGCTTGATAGCCATAAAGGCTTTGATTTCCACTAAAGCTCACTGAAGCAAATCACCAATGGGAAGGGATAATTCATTGTGAGTTGTTGTAATCATTTGACAGCTGTGTAAAGGGTATTTACAGTGCTAGAAAAGCATGATATAAAGTACTTATTATTTTGTTGTCTACACCTGAGCTGACAAGTGCCTTTTCCATGTGGACACCGTTGAGTACCTCAGATACATTATGTTCTGGGAATACACAACATGTGTCATAGTTCATAGTCATAGTATATATGTATAGATGGGAGGATTTAGTTAGTGAAGCCCATAAGGACCCACTGTGGCTACGGTCGGCCATGACCATTTTCCCCGCAGCTGAGTATCCCTCAACACAGGGTCAGCTGAGCATCTATATCGTTCTGGGTGACGATGTTGGATCTGAACATCTATCTATCAAATTGGTTACTTACTGCGGAATATAACGCGCGGACGCTATTGTTCTCAAACAGTCAGAAATCCCATGCGCAAGGTCGCTATCATAGGATCTTCCACTTATGATCAGAAGTTAGAGCTTCTATGTCACAAGGTTTAAATTTATCAGAAGTGAAGGCCAACAGTAAAATCATTAATCAGAGATAGATAATCATGCTTGATTTATAACACTTTATTACTTTTACTCATGCATACGTCACTTATTTATGCGATGATCATCCCCCCCGTGGGAAAATTAAATACTCCTGTTCAACGCGGATCAAAATATTATTTTCCTTAGAATCGGACGTAGTGGTGAACGCTTATTCACATAGAATCTGGACAAAGGCATATCCGGACCAGACACGAGAAAAGCCCAAACAACAATCAGAGGTGTGTACATGACGATAAACAGGTCAAAAACAAAGCGACAAAGAAGGGTTTTCAAGAATGGCGGCGACGTCAACTCTTCATGTACTGTCCGGGGACCCTCCTGATTTAGGCTTAGGATTGACAAGGCTCTTCAGCGGCGCAGAAATAGATTTGCTCAGAGGCCTCATTTCTCCAGTGAATCCATCTTTCGTCAACATCTCGCTGCCAATGGCAGCGCGGGGGTATCTTTCTCCCAAGTCGAGGCTTGCAAGGGTCCCATTAAGGTCGTGCATGAGCTCGCTGCCACTGGTATCGTCTCTCAAATGAAGACCAGTATGACTCTGTTGTCTTTGCTGAAGTCGGGGCGGTGTCGTCCTGATTGATGATGAGTCTTGGGGGTGTGAAGAAGATGGAGGAATACGCGGATGAAGGGTCTGTGAGTCATGACGCAGAATGTCGTTGACCTGAAACGAGCCGCTCGGATTTTCGAGAAACGCCGCGTTCGGAAATCCACTGCTTCCATTTCCAATGCCGGAGAAACGAACACTGCTCGATCCGGAGGACGACTCTGTGGATGAGGAGTGAGGAGAATGAGTGTCACTATATGAGACAGAAGGGCTAGGGCCAAATCCAGGGGCATAACTTCGCGATGGATGAGGGAGTGGCTGCGAGGGAGAAGGTGTCATCATTGGGTACTGTCGCTGGTGCTCACCAGCACCTGTGAATGTGTTGGAAGCGGGGGAGAAGGGCGAGAACGTAGAGCGCTGTACTTGCTCGGATGGCATGATGGGATTGGTAAATTCGTGGTTTTCGGATGAATTAAACGCGAATCCATGACGAACATTACCGTTGAGAAACGGTGGCGAGGCTGAAAAACCTGGCGCCTCATCGCTTGACAGAGAAGAGGATGCAGCGGACGTCCCGTTATAGCTGATACTTTGAAGGAGCTGCAATGCTTGCTCAGACGTTATATGCACTGAGGATGGATTTTGTGCGTTCACGGCAGCAGCAGCGGCTGCAGCTGTGAATCTGGCTACCTGTTCTGCCTGAGCGGCTTGTGCTGCCTGCGCAGCCGCCTGAGCAGCTTTGTCTACGAAGAGGAATTAAATGAGTACCATAACAAAGTAAATATAGTCCAAAGAGAGGCAGTGAATGGTAGACTAAGAAAAACACCCAGCACAGCACTCACATTGGCTTCGCCCCCAGCTCAGTCGAATTCTACTACCGCCGATAGGAAATCCCTGCATCCGCTCAATGGCGCGCTCTGCATCTGCCTTGCGAACGAATTGGACAAAACCACAATGTTTTCCTAGAGGTACCTTTACCTGCAAATAGAGTATTGACAATAAGTAATGGATAAATGAATTGGACAACTATTATGAGCAAAATGTTCACAACGTGAGGACAAGACAACGTACATAATGTATGTCGCCAAACGGAGCAAAGAATGTTCTCAAGGTTTCCTCGGAAATAAGCGGTGACAGACCCCCGACGAAGACCTAGCGAAGCACACGTGCGCATCAGTCTGGTTCCAACCGCCATAAAGCACGCACAACGCACCGTCGTATTATAAGGATCCGTGCTTGTGAGCTGCTCTCCATTGGGACCGATTAGATTACCCAAAATCGCTCTGGCCTGCGCCTGATGCGTCCATGCATCATCATATACACCATTTCCCCCATTTAATGCAACTCCACCTCCACCATTTAGCACCGCGCCACTCCCGCTTGTTCCAAGTATCGTAGTTTGACCAGAATATGGAGGTGGCTGACTAGACATAGAGGACGAGCTAGGGAAACTACCCATACCGGCTGCCGCTGATGTCTGTTGGTTCACATGGGCCGCATTCCAGTCCTGCGATGCTGCATTACTGGAGGCGAGATGTGCTATCTGTGCGAGAATCTGGGGTGCGATCTGCTGGCCACCCAGCGTTTGTTGCTCTGAGGAGCCAGAGTGTCTCGGTGGAGGAGATGATCCAACAGTGTTGCTGGCATTGCGCTTGCCATTGGTAGGCACAGACATCGGAGTAGAAGATGTATTTGATGAAGTAGTATTTGGGGCAGACCCAGTGCCTAGAGTAGAAGAAGCGGCAGAAGAAGCTGCTGCCACAGGCGACGATACGCTCGTCACGAGGCTGGGAGCTCTGCTGCTGTTAGCACCACTGCTACCAGCCTCATCAGCCCCTTCCGGCGTTGGGGCCTTAGTGATAAGACTTAAGGAGGCGGGGGTTGGTTGGGTAGGAATGGACGTAGCTGGGTTTGGCTTGAACTTTGCGGTTGCGGGAGAAACACGCACTATAAAAGCTCAGGTGAGTGTTTGGTAATAGAGGCAGGAGATGTTGAGCACTTGGACGCGAGAGACAGTAGAGGCCGTGCATCTCGATGAGTGCACGTTGTTGGTCAGCCTCATCGGTGAACCTGGAAACCAAAGAAGGTAACCATTAGTCCGAATTCTATCCAATTCTAGGATTTTTATGGTTCGGATGGGAAATCCACTATATGCGTGGTGATATGGAGTTTCGAAGTCTAAGACTTACCGGACAAAGCCATAGCCTCTACTGACACCTGTCACAGGGTCTAGCATGATCTTTGCGGATTTGCAGCTATAAAACGGGCGTATGAATTTGGGCTCCCTGAGGACAAGTTAGATATACAGCATCTACATGGTGCAAATTGCCACCTACCTATCATTTCGAAGTCCCAAGACTGGATTCCTAAAGACCGCCACCAGGTCCGAGTTGGAAGTTTCGGGGGCGAGATCGCCGACGAAAATGGAGAACTCGCGTTGCGGCCCTTGACTAGGAATCGCAGGTTGAACGGTTAAACCGTTAAAGATGGGTGCGTTCTGTGAGGGCCCTCCAAACACTGCCCCAGGGCTCGCTGCAGGAAAGTGCGAGGGGCTGGCCCACTGGAGGTTGAATGGCCTCGACGAATTGGGCATCAGGAGAGGAGCAGAGGCAGGGTCCTTGTTATTACCAGAATGCAACGAAGCGAGTACACTGGCAGCCTGTGTTGCGCTCGGGAAGGTGATTAGACAGTACCCAGGGTTATTGGGTTGTGGCATAGCATCGGGAGGGGGTGGTGGAATTTTGATCGTGACTGAGCTGTTCTGATTGATGTTGGTTGTAGAAGAACGGTCCCAGCCCATCAGGCGAACGACTTGACTGGCGTATTCGTGATCCATCCAAGGTTCGAGGTTGCCCATATAAAGCGTGTTTGAGCCAGAGTCGGGTGGCTGCAAGGGGGAGGGGACGGAGGCAGCTCGCTGGTCTATACGTTTATATTCGTGACTATGTTCGATGGCACTTTGCCAACCGCGCCAAGTTGGGTCGTCGTGGTCAAAGCTACCACGCGCCGAGGGAGAATTGTTACCTTGCCATATGGACCCACTCCCCCCATACGACCACCCACCAGACTCCGTGCGAGAAGCCATCTTTCTTCTTCTCTTATAACTTTTTCAAAAGCGACGATGGAGAAAATATTGCTGGAAAGCGAAACAAGGACGTGCGACGATAACGAGATAGCAAACAACGAAAAAAGAGAAAGAGTAATAGACAGCAGCAGCTAGACGAATAGAGAGCGAGGAGGCGTATGGGACGACGCTCAAGCGGATGGTGGTTGAGAGAGTGAAATGGTGAACTCAGGCGGTCGGAACCATGACCCCCCAAGAATTCGGCGGTCACTACACCGCTATCCTATATTCGGTAAGGGGTGTTTGCTTGGAATAATGTCCCTCACCCCCTCATCTCTTGTCATCCTTTCGGCAGCTTGTCGATCGCCGTCGGTCTCGTCCCCTATCATCTCCACCATCATCGCGCAGGCCGAGCCATTCGGGATCGTCAATATGACAAGTATCACATGAACAAATTTTTGCAACGGCAACTGAAAAGACCAAAAACGAAATTAACATTGTTTGTGTGCAGTACTATAACGGCATCGATCCATGAGACACACTGTTCCGAGACAAAGCTGGACCTACACAGCCTAATAGTGCGCTTAGCTTGGCGATTGAAACTTGCCCTTTCCCGTCATCTTTCTCTCCGTCATTCTAGAATCACCAGATCAGTCATCTTCAGGCAGTCAGTGATCCAGTATGTCTTTTCTTTAATTTTTGGACCATCGATTATCGATCGAGTGGTTGCTGCTAGGCATCACCGCTCATCCATCCTCAGCGGAAGATCGGTGCCAGTTCCCGACCCTAGGAGTCTAGGCCGAATACGTTGTCTCCCATTTGTCACCACGAAGGCACGGTTATAACTTGTTCCTGTTCAACATTGCATGTGTTGTCTGCGATTGAAGCGCGAAATTAACCTCGGCCAAATCTGTAAGTCGTGATTTAGCTGCGATCTGGCAATAAGGTCTTATTCAGCGGCCTCCGTTGGTTGAAAGAGCTGTTTCGGCAGATGTTTTTGATGCACAAGAGATACGAACTCAAAGAATTGGTGACGGACGAACATTTCAGTTGAACAATTGAACACCTTGGCGACTGGTGTCATTGATGCATTTGGACTCTCGTTTCTGCTGAATCGAGCGTTGGTCTCGTAGTTCAGGAGAATGGAACGGTAGAAGAGGCTCTGAGACTTGCGGTCCCCAGTATTGGCTGGACGGATGCTTAGCATGAAGACTTGGGACTCTCGAAGCTGCATTTCGTGTGAGGGTTGGATGAGAAAGTTTATAGGTATGTTGGGGATTCCGCAGGCATTATCATCGACGGTCGTCGCATTGCCAGTGCGAACGTCCCTTGAAGTTATTTTCATATAGATTCAAACTCTCCATTTTACTTCTTCATCCTTTTTGATTTTCTCGTCTCGACCGCATCTTTCACTGCTTCCTTTGCAATATTTTTCCGTTTTCGTTTACCTGTTGTAGCACCTGCGTCGCTGTTTCCTTCATCCGAGTCACTTGCATGGTGTGTTTCGTCCTTTTGGGACCGTGACTTGGCTGCGCGCCTACCCTTCCCTTTTGCGACTTCTTTTGCCTTCTTTTGGGGTCTGAAGTCAATATCACCGTGGCCTTCGTATGCGATCTTACTGATCGCCTCCCACGCTTCTTTCTCCACTCGCTGAACGCTCAACCTTCCCTTATTTAGCAGCGCCATGTCCCTGACCCCCTACCCGCACATTAGTACCACAACAATCTATTCTTGGGGGAAGCTCACTTTGATATCAATACTATCTAGATAAGCCATCTCTGCTGGTGCTTCAGAGAGCGTGGAGAGGTGGCGCAGGAGTGCCAGCGGTACGAAGTGTGGGACGCGCGACACGAAACGAAGTTCCACCATGTGCCATTTGGGTGATGCAGCGTCAGATTTGGCGTCGTAATACGGGTGTGTTCTACGGTGCAGACGTGAATATGCAGAAGCCATCGGCTAGATGTAAAATATCCCTACTCATCCCATGCGGTATCTTAAGCGCTGTGTAAGTGGTGAAATTGCGTACAAATATATGCATACGTACGGTCTGGGTAAGCTTCTTTGGAAACCTGATAAAGGCGTCTTTAGCAGGGTAAGATAATGAGACAGCTCGGCGGAACTAGGGTACTTCAGCATATGCTGCAACGCCTGTCCGTCCATCAAAGGCTACGTATATATGCAGGTTAATGAAATAAACAAACCTGGATTCTTGGTATTGGAGTGATAAAAGAGCACCTAAAGAAACCTCCCATATTGGCAACTGCACAGAGAGCCTGATATAGCTTAGTGGTAGGGCACACCTTGTCCCCGACTTTCATTCCTTGCATAATGTTTCGCGCTTCATAATTCCTTACTCCTTCCCATGCAGTGGTTTGAGCGCTCTCGAAGTCATCTACACTGAACTTTGGGCGCGTTGTGTAATCAACCAGAAGATAACACGATCGATACGCAAGGCAGGTGGGGGAGAGGTGAAATACGCTTTGGTGGAAGATACGACACAATTAAAAACACATACCTTAACGTCCTTGCCTTTTACAATCCTGGAGTCGGGTTCCGCTTTCATAAGATAAAAGGACACTGGTGATGCATCTGTCGAGGCTGGTATCAGAGTTCAAGCTAGTGACACGCAGAAAGCGTGCTATCTGATAGAGGATGAATATCACCTCGAGATTCAGTTGCCATAGGTTTTGAAGGGCTTGGAACTCGAGGCAGTCGTCCGCTTCGACTCGTAAGTTACGTGATCACTATCTGCCGATTCCAACATGATTACAGCAGCGGTAAGGGTGGTTTAAACGAAGACGGCCGCTGCCTCAAACATATCATCGAATGAGTCAGAGGAGTGGGCTCCACGTATATCAGGATTATTCGTATATGCTTCGTCTATGGTCAAATCCTCCCCCCGGTCGATGGTACGTTACTTATTTTGTCGTGCCATGCAGGCTTAAGAGCTGATATTTTGAGTCACTAAGTATACTGTATATATAGTACAGCGTCCAGACAGTCCGACATAACTGTAATCTCTATTCACTATTTGATACAGCCAGGGTAGCTCTGGCTGAAAAATACTAACCTGCACTTGTGAAGTTGTGTCGCACTAGGGCGTGTTTGCATGAACTCTTGTGGTTATCTTTAGTGATGGCTCTGACACGGTATGAGGATAATCGACATAGGACTACGTACTGCTTTCAACCTATAGACCACAATACTTTAACCGGCTGAGCCAGTCAATTACTATGATACCATCAAACCCCATATGAGTCCGTGAAAAGTTGTTCCACGCCACATCGTCCGTCAACTTGCAGTTGTCCGGTCCTGTCAAATGGCGAGAATGCATTGGAAGTGATAGTATCCAAGGAGGGGTCGCAGCCTAAGTGAATATAAGTGACCCTGGATGTGCGATACCAGGACCCCAGAGCAGCTAGTGTGAAACTCATCGCTTCGATAGGTTAGTTCCCACTGAGGCAACTATTCGTGTCACGGGTACAAATTCAGAGGCCACAATCAACTACACAGGTTTGTTGGGGTCATACTAAAGGTGAAATGTCGCTCCCACATCGAAGCAATGGGATCTGTTCAGTGTTATGACGGTATGTCGAGATGTCGAATGACTATAATTCATTGGTACATACTACTTGAGGCTGCTGTTGTCCCATTACGATGGCTTTGTCTGCGCCAGCTGCCAGATGGTCAGCAGAATTAACGTGGCAGGGGAAAGAGCTCCAGAAGCTCGAGAGATTTGATGATGCGAAGGTCACTGGTTGTGCTGTCTGCCTTCAGACATCCCTATACATACGTATTAGCCATCGTTGGCCCACGGTCCTCTACCAAGCGAGACCTTGGGACGTTTGATGTTATAAGCCCGAGGTGCAGCAACAAGTAGGAGAAAAGAGACACCTTGATCTTCGTCTTATCTCATAAAACATAGTAGCATAATCGGAAAGATACACACTCTCGTGTCGGCGAGCTAACCATCGTTTGCCATGGCCCAGAGACAACTGCCTCCACGCTGCTTCGTTATACTTATCAGAGTAAGAAGCGAACATCAAATGGACCAGCGCCTAATTCGAGGGATGCCTATGGACGCCTGATGCTAGAAGCTGACCGCGTCCGCTAGTCGACTTGAGAGTAACCTGACCGCCATTTGAGCGTTGAACAGGACGGGGTCTCATAATGACCAGTAGGTCTAAGCAGGCTCGAAGGACACCGCACTCCTCGTCTGGCAACATCAACTTTTCGTCGCCTTCCCCCGAAGGTCAATACTCAAGAACACATGAGTACACTCAACACATCTCGCATTCCAACCCGTCTCTGCCCAGCTTGGGTTCAGGGAGTGCCGCTGGGATATCTGCGCAGGAGCGTATAGTCAAGAACCTAGTGGACAAGCTGAATGCCAAGGTCTGTCAGTTTCAACTGTTGCTATGTCTTGTCTTATGAAGCTTGTCCCAAACAGTTGCCATGTTATTCGGGTGTCCGAGGTAGCGAACTCGAGGTCGATCAATCTTCCCTCCAGGTCATAGAAGCTCTGCTGCAACTCTCGCGCCACTGTGTTAACATTATCGTGTGGTCTCTTTGTGAGATCCTGGACAAGCTTTCCAAGGTGTGTTTGGTAAAATCTACTTGATGTGTTCGCACTGACTTTGGCACAGAAATTCATTAACACCTCACCAGAAAACGTTTCGGAGGTTTTGGACTCGGAGTTTTACGTTGTTCGAGTTCTCATCGAAGTACTCACATTTCACTGGAATATATCAACAGAGGAGCGTGGCATGGGCTCTGATGAAACGTGGACTTCAACGCCAACCCTGACTCAAAAATACTCGGACGACAATTTGCGATCCAATCGAGCAACTCTTTTGGATGACCCGCCCGCTCTGGAAGACAATGTCGCCAAGTATGCCCTTGTGGCCATGCTTACATTCATTCGTCGGTGCGGACCCACCAAGGCAGATAACGTGCGTGTGAATGACAGGGTTGATGCGCTCGAGATGCTGCACGAGGCCGACAAGTTTGACATGGACATGGCCGTACTCCATGCTGGGCGCCATTTGCCCCTTAGGACCGACCTTAGTCTCATTCCATCTAGCAAAGGTACATCTCAGGGCTCTGGGTCCTCCGGACGGTATCAAGCTACTCAATCTCTTTCGTCGTTGGCATCGGGTGGGGGGACATCCTCTCTAGCCCTATACATTCCTTCGGCTTTGGCGGTTCGGACATCCGCTCAATCAGTGACTGCCCCAATGGCCGTCACACATCTGTACGCAAATTGTCTCTTGATTATCAAATTCATCGCTAGAGGTTGCTGGATCTTTTTTAGTGCAGGAAGAGTAATTCATCGGCTCTCGGCGACAAATTGGTCAATTGTTTTCTCTCGTATACGGAATAAGATTCATTTTCTTGCGGCTCATATGTCAGAGGAAGGGCAGGACATAATTGACTTGAGACTTGTGACGTATTGCGTCATTGACAAGAATCGCTTGGTGCAGGTGTTGCAAGGCGAGTCGCTATCAACATGAGTCCCTGCCGGTTTCTTAATATGCATGTAGAACTCTCCTCACTCCTCGTTAACATGAAGCCCGAATCACAGGGCGCTGTGGCCGTCGCGCTGCGCACTGTTATTTGGAACTGGATAGAGACGTTCACAGAAGAATTTATCGACGTAGTACTGTCGTCCCGTCGACGGTTAGATGGACAGCCGGAACGTGTGTTTGACTTGCTGTACCAGCTTATCGACCCGGGAAATAGGCGCCTGCTATGGCCAACTCTCGCTGTGCTCATGGCTGCCAGTCCTGAACGACTCGCGGCTGCCGAAGCTGCAATGAATGGGACTCTTAAGTACGGCAAGAAGGTGTGTTTGTATGACAATGAATCCGCGTTATTGTCTAAGCAGTTGGGTTGCACAGTACAACAACTATTTGGAGCAATTACAACAGGCCTTGACAACGCATTCGAAACTTGGGGAAACCGCTATAATGTGTTACAATGACATTTGTCGTGCCGCCTTCTACATTCCTCCTTCGGCTGGAGACAATGTCTTGCGTTCACTGGCGCCTGAGTTAGCAGATGATCTCAAGGTATGTTTTCAGATTTCACCCTGACAAACCTGAGACTCTCCATTAGACTCGGCTGATGAATCCGCCTCCGCCCTCTCGGCCATTTTATGATTCCCATGAACCCATTGACGTTACCCTGTATGGGAATGCGCTAGTAGCCATTTTGCGCTTTCATCCCATGGTAGCGCTGGTCAATATTCTGCCGATTTGCCTTGAAGCCGAACGTTCCCCTGCCGTTAAGATGTGTGCTATACGGGCTTTAACTATGCTCGTTACTGAAGTATGAGTTTTCCGTTCGACATGGTGCGCCACTGATGGCATCTGCAGGGACCAAGATTCCCTTGGCAATCTCCTTTGGATAAGACCATGTTTAATTCAGTGGCGCCAAAACTTCGAGCTATCGCCATAGTCTGTGCTTCTGTTCCTTTAACGCAGGCAAATGTTGAAGGATAATGATGTTGTAGGATCTCGCCGAACGTCAAAGTCACTCGGCGTCGCGCCCACTAGCCGTGAGAGATGGAGTCAGCCAACCCGCTGATGATCGCAGGGATCTTTTCATTGCTCTCCAGTCATTGTTCCGCCTTGATATAGGGTTTTGCATCAGCAACATGACGGAAGAAGATTACCCGCCTCTCGTTGAGGGCCACCTCAAGGTTTTTCAGCCACCTAAGGATGAAGGTGCCCAAGTGTCCTCGTTCAGGACATTTGGCGCGATTGTGTCAAAACTTGATAACCCAATGGATGAATATGCGGACGCCGCTAACAAATTTTTATATCATGCTAGGTTCGTCCTCCCCTGTCATATGTTGATTGTGCTACTGAAATCATGTGATGAAGCTGCATGCTATTGCATACTGCATCGGGAAATCTGCTACGCGTCGCAGATGACTTAGAAGAAAACACACTATTCACAAATCTGATCCTTGCAGTATTCACTCAGCTTACTGACCGAAGCACGGTTTGTCTACATAATCTTCATCCCTCGAGGCACTGCTTGAATAATTCGAAACTAATAGGAGCGACACAAGGCTTGGAAATTGAACAAGAAGCGCCTGACGGCGCTGGCAGTTGCAGACGCGGCACTCAACACGGCTTTGGCATCACCAAGCTTAGAAGTATGCTCTCTCGCAGCACGTGGTCTTCGGCTCATGACTTTGGTCGAACAAGACCCTGATGAGCCACCCCCTGAACAGTACACGAACGAACAGGCGAGAATACGTGGACCCCTTCTCGAGATGATTGGGGATCCCAAGATCGTTGTCTTGGGACGAGTGGAGTTTCAAAAGAGAGTGCGTCTTGCCATCTCTCCAGGTGCATGCCCTTGCACCACGCACCTTGTCGTATGGAGGGAGTTATATTATCGGTGGGTAACGCTCACACCTATTGTAACGGGGCATGCTGCTCGGTCGTCAACGGATCCTCTTCTTGGAGTGAGTTCACACGTGGTGTCCTTTGGGGGTTTAACTCCGGAGGTAAGCCAAATGGCAAAGTCAAACTTTGTTTTTATTAATCCTCTACTTATGCTGTTACACAGGAAAGCCATATGGCATGGGAAAATCTAACTCTGATCCTTGCCTGCTTCGCGAACGCCTGTCTGAGTGATGACCCGATGTTAAACCCTCCTCAGGAATATGGGATTCCATTTCACCCAGGGATATCAGATGAAAAACCCTCAGACTCAGTCAGGAAGTTCATCGTTGAACTTACCAATCTACTCGTTCACCCCTGGGTCCCCGCACAACTCGTTGCAAGAGATGCCTTGGGAACCGAGCTGACCCCCAAAATGTTCCATTTTCTTTTTGAGATTCTTGACCTGTAAGTGTGCCTTGTTAGTTTTATTGATCGTTGCTCGAGCAATTTCTTCTGCGAACAGACGTATCCGGGAGGTGCTTGGTTCAACTGATGATAGACTGACCCCCCCCGAGCAATATAAAAAGGCTCTCTTTGCGGACCAGGCCACCTCGATCCTGAAGCTGATTGTGGACAGGATTGGAGATACGGATGCGATACTGATCAAGGTTGACATAGGCGAGAATCTTTACTCGCTTGCTCGCTTCATACATCAAAGCCCCCAGAGAGCCTCCGAATTTCGTATCAAAATCCGATTCTGTGCCTTGGTTGACATTGTCTTGCAAAAACGCGAGGCCCTACGGATGCGCCAAGAAGTGGTGGTGCGCAATAAGCTCCTTGAGATCATCGCTGATTGGGTACTTGAGTCACCCAGTGTATGTTCAATATCATCATTATACCCCAGACGTATCTCGTATCTAAAGCAGAGTGTTTCCAGGAATGGCCAGAGGACGAGCTTGTGCGCAATGAGATCGCGCGCGCCCAGCGTGACTCTAATTTAGCAGCATTAAAGACTTGTGTTATCTTGTTGGAAAATTTGAGTCTTCAGGCTAACGACGGTGCAACGCCTTCTGACACATCACATGTTGTCTCACGCCTCTTTCACCGATATTTCACCATCCTCACTATGGCTCTCTCTCGACGACCTAATGAGGTACATATATTTGCGCATTAATCAGCCCTTAAGCTAACCATTCAATAAGACACAGTCTATTATGGATTATGATCGAAATACACAGTCGGTCAGTATAGTATCCGGATGTTTCTACCTACAATGACCCAAATTGATACAGAGCATGCCCGGCGCAAGGCATGAAGCTCTCATCCAAGAGTTGGTTGTGTCGGGAATTGCGAACATGCTTCATGCGAACACAGACTCGGGTACCAAACATGTTCTGTCACTAGGCTACAAAGACGACCCACGCTTGCGCGCCATATTTGCCCACGTATTCTGTCGTGTTTTGAGCCGAGGAACAAAATTCGACCATTATCTGGAAGGTCTTGCCCATAACAACCGAAAGAGCAAACTCTGTGAGGTAAGCTTTGCACAATTTTTTCATTTTTGTCTATCCTCATGGCTTTTGTAAAGATGGTCAAAGAGTCAGAGGTAATACGAACTAGCCTAGACGCTGCTTCCTCTGATTTAACCGCCCTCTCTAGATAATCGCGCAGGCTATTATTGATATCTGCCCAATGTCAGAAATCGACACAATTGTGCCAGTACTCCTCAACATATATGATACTAGGAGGTTTGTAACGTAGTCTGTTTTGAGTCTTTGCTGACCAGTCTCTACTTACAGGACATTACTGAATTTGTTGAAGATGGTTATTCAGCGACAGGTCGACACCATAAGTAAAATCTTCATATTATTATTTAGTCTTTTGTCGCTCAGATGCCCTTTAACAGGTAACGATACTGATCTGTTCCGTGCCAACGACATGTGTAGCAGACTTCTCTCAGCGTTTGCTCGACTTCACGGCTATAATTACTTGCGTTCTATACTCTCGCCTCTAATTGCACTCATGACAGAAATTCCTGTGGGTAGGGGTTATGAGCTTGACCCATCGAAACTTCGACCTGGCGAGACACAAGAAGAGAACGCTGAAAATCTTCGAATGATCACCAAGGCATTCCTCAATGTCATCTCCGATTCGGTTCCTGTTATTCCCCCGTAAGCGTTGTACTGCATCTTGAATCTATGTTGCTGCTAACTTGTTCACTCAGGCTGATCCGAGAAGTCTGTAGATACATTGAAGATGCTGTGTAAGCTACATGGCCATCTCATCGGTGGATATTGATGTAATTGACTCATACCGAACCGTGCTTCATAGCATAACGGTTTGGCCTGATTCTCGTTATGCCGCAGTGCAGGCGTTTATTTTTCTTCGTTTCATCGTAGGTCATTCCTATCTTGCATTCATATTTCATTGACACCATTTCCAGGTTCCAGCCATAGTGGCCCCAGAAACAGTCGATATTGAAATGCCCCGGACTGAACCTCGAGCTTCCACCATGCGCCGTGGATTACTTTTGGTCGCTAAGATTATCCAGAATCTCGCAAACAACATTCTGTTCGGGAAAGAAGCTCATAGTGCGTTATTTACTGAAGCCTCTTCCTCGTTAACTCAAGGACCTTTTTCAGTGACGCTGCTCAATTCCTTCTTAGAAGCACATATTATTCCGCTCGCTCGGTTTCACAGCGATCTTCTAGTAAGCTACAGATTGAGTTATTACATTCTAGATGATGACTTCCTCTTCTCTCACCTCAGAAACCGATACCAGAAGAAGCCACACCAAATCCGGAGGAATGGCTCGGCACATCTTATGATGAGACTGATACCATTGTTTTGCATCGATTTTTCCAGAAACATGCAGACAAAGTGGGCAAAGTACTTCTTAGCCTCTCGAGAGTGACAAATAGTCATGATACTGTGGCTACGAGCGGCAAACGTACATGGGACAGTTTCTGTACACTTCTCGTGGAAATGGGTGTAGCCTTGGAACCACCGACTCTCATTGACAAACCCTCAAATCAACATCAGGCTTTCCGTATGTTTATGGCAAAGAACGGACATCGTAACACAGACTCTGTTCGTGACATCTTCCAGAACACTACGTCAATGAAGGTAGTCCTTCCTGTCGTTATCGTGCCGCCTCGAACTGACTTGTCCATTTTCTCACTTAGGATCAACGTCCTTTATTCATTTTTACTCTTTCTAAAATTAATGTAGAGACGGTCGATCTTGAATTGCTTATGTGCCACATCTTCAAGGTAGCAAGACGATTTGATGTTGACGAAACTTATTGATATTCGTATTATAGACTATCAAGGACAAGACTGCTTTCGAGCAGTCATTTGACGTTATTGTAGATTGTACAGCTTTCACGACCGCCTCTGAGGTACCCATCACATGGTGTAAACTCTACTTAGAGCATCTACCTTCGGATCTTCGCCAGCGCTTTGAAGTTGCCTACATTCTCAATTCAAACCCGGCGGCTCAGAAGTTCTTGCGCAAGCTGTACCACGTATGCTCAGGTACGATATCTAACAGACAGCTTTTGTCCATCGCCCACTCAACCACAGCTACAGATTCCAAATACGCAAACCACGTGATTGCAGTCTCTTCAATCGCAGAATTGGCTGCGTACGTTCATCCTGGATCGCTTACTCCAATGTCATATACCAGTGAGCTCTTCAGCTTACTTGTGACCAGCGCGATAACTAATGAGCTACCAGCGACGCTGGAACGCGAAACGCATACATCATTCCCATGTCACCAGCATGTGCGTAATCAGTTAAGAATTCCAATACACATGCACGTTGGGACCTCTCACATCCGCATCGCCTCGGCAAGTTGACAGTAATAGTCAGTTCGTTCCGGAGCTGACAGTGAACTCAGGTCAAGACTCAGTCCATTTATCCCACACTGTCCTGCAAAACTGTCGAAATTGTCCCTCTTGTTGATATTGGAGATGTCTCGCCCGTGGTGTCGCGAATTGACGGGACAGAATTTGTTATTCGTCGCATCGTCAACGGCAACACAATATCCTTTTCTTCTAGCGATCGGGACAAGATTGTGGAGGTATGGTCTGATTGTGATTTTCCAACAACTAACTGAGTAGGTCACCTGTATTATTACTCAAGGTCATACGCGCTGCAAAGAACCGGTTGAAGGCCGCTAGACCGCTGATCCCTGCAGAGCGGTCACGTCTCTCTGATGTTTCGGCAGCGTTGCTCAACGTTGGCCTCCTCAATGTTTGTGACGAGGATGAACTACTGAGAGGCGCGGCGTATGATCTGCTCTTTGCTGTTTGTGCATACGTAAATTATGAAGCCAACCCTCTGGTTCCCTTGAGAGGTATGAGCATTATGACCATGTGGTCACAGGAGTTCTGATGATCCAGTTATTACTATAGGCCCTTTCATACCGTCAAATACTGCGGCCTTCATCCTACCCTTTAGTGAACGCCTCGCAAACTTCGTCCCACAGTTAACCCTCGACCTGATTGCCGAATTTTCTGTTGGATTCGAAAAAGCGTCCACAGCGCAAAAAATTACTTGTTTACAATATTTGAATCCCTGGATCAAGAATCTTGTTTTGTTTGCAACACCAACGCATGCTTTATGCGAACCTACGGGTGGGAAGCTGAAGGAAAGCATTCGCACGTTGGTGGATATCACTGTGAAGTTCCCAGACGTATGTGTCCAAAAAATAAATTACGAGATGCCAGAACTGATCTTTGAAACATATCAGGTCTATCCCAGCTTGCAAAGATCTGTGTGGGCCGAGTTAGCCAAGCATGATAGCTTGCTTCTTAACATCGCCTTGGAGGAATTAATTCGGGCGGCCGTTGATGGTGGACTGGGATCTCGTCGTTGTGAGCAGGTTGCTGATACGCTTATTGCGATGTCCTCTATCAATGTCCGAGCACGTGTCTTGATGAAGCTAAGACGAGTAAGCTTTCGCGACAAGCTGTTATGTTGCGTTACTCAACTCACTTTGACCAGGTACTTTTCAAAGCATCTGGGAAAACGACACGTTCTTTGAGTCAGAGTCCATTGTGGAGCGAAATTTCGGCCTTAGCTCGTTTGGCGCTTGTTGCAGGTTACTCTTCTCGACTGGCTGTGCAAAACCAACTCTTCGTGCCGGAGATCGCGCATCTCACGACGATGCTATGTGCCACAGGAACTTTACCTGTGAAAACTACTATATACGGCATAGCAATGAACTTGATACAGTCATTACACATTGCCCGTACGGAGGAGGAAGGGTCTGCTTCCCAGTTGAAGAGACTACTGGACGAGGCATCTCATCACGACGTGCTCCAAAAGTTCGGATTGGTCCATGCATACCCCAGTAGTGAATACACCTCCATCGAGTACCCTCCAGATCAGATTCCAATACAGGCCTTGGAAGGTATCACGCAACTATTGATTCAGGCGCTAACTCTTGGTGCACAAAGCAATGGTAGGTGCTTGGATCACCCCTATGTATAGGTGCTGATCGTGCAACCTGCCGTCAGGCCTTCTGAATGTATGGCGGGGACGCTGGATGAGTCTCGTCACGTCAACAGCTTTCCAGGTCTGCCCTTATATCCAGTATCGAGCGTTTGTCGTTTTGGGTTTGTTGGCGTCGTGGTCGGACGCATCAGAAGTGGACGATGACCTCCTATATCAAATGTTGGTTGCATTCAAGCACGCACTAGCGTCCTCTGCGGAAAATGACCCCGCCGCTGTTATGAGCATGTTGCGGTGTATCTCTAGAGTTATCCCTGGCCTAAACCCAGACTCGCGATATCTTCCTCAAGTTTTCTGGTTAGCTGTCGCTTTGTTGCAATCGACATATCTCCCACTTTACGAGGAAGCGGCTCGTCTGCTTGAGGTGACCCTCGAGGCCATGGCCCACCAAGGCTATTTCAAAAACCGTCGCATGTCTACTGTGCTCCTCGAAGCACGCATACCGTTATCAGACATAACAACCCAATTAGATGACATAATGGGGCTGTCATTCGACACGGGCTTCTCCTTTTCTCTAGCATCGATTATCTTCCGCGGAGTCCGCCCACCCGGGGTCCGGCCTATTGCCAAGGCCTTACTTAAGACCGTGTTGCGCATAGCTGCAGCAGAGTCTTCGGGTAACCATTTGGCCGTGGATTTGGACGCTGCGACACCAATTCCGCTCGATCATGATCTCTTGGGCTACTTCCTGGCCTTACTTCCGTTCGCGTGTACCTCGAATTCCTACCGCGAGCTCTTACGGGACGCTCAAGTTAGTACGAGGTGGTGTCCACTCTCTTCTCAGGAAGATGAAGAGTACGAATCTTCAGTTCCTACCGTAAGCACGGAACTCTTTGGATTTTCAGCAGAGGATAGCACAGCGCCTCTGCTGGTCATCTCGTTCCTTTTCGCGATGCTCAACTCCTATCAAGGGTCAGAAAAGGAGAAAGAATTTCTCTTTGGTTTACTAGCGCAGCTTGCAACATTATATCCTGAATGGTGTGCTTCGGCTGTCGTTCATTATTTAACCAACCCGAGGTAAGTTTACTATACGCTCTGTTCTACAAGATAATAAGTTCTTATTATCCTCAGATCTGAATGGTTACTGAGCAATCTGACGGAGACATTTGTTGGGTCCGCCGAGACAGCGTCTGCGGTACAGGTACTATTTCGGGTTGCGATGGCTAGTCCCGCATGGAACGCAGCAGCATCCTCAACGGTGGTCGGCCAAGGAGAGGAAGCTTTGGTAGCTCAGCGAACACAACATTACAAAGCTCTGGAGGACCTGGACATGCATTCTTTATCAGGGACCTGGCAATTTTTACCCAAAGGCGATGCATCGAAAGTGCTACAATGGATCCCGCAGCTGGTGGACGCTATTATTGATTGAGGAAGAGGGCTATTGCCGACATGCATCATAATTAACACCTAAATTATTCCCAAATGTTGTGCTGTCTTCTGTATTGCCCCTATGAGTTGGTTAGAAATGAATTGCTCTTTTGTGATGAATACTATGCATAGGCAGCTCAAGGGACGATAGTATATGCGATAGATTACAATCAGATGGCAACGAAGATCAAGAAATAAACATAGGCACTCTCAAATATCCCTCCCTCCTAGGCCTCTCCGAACCCACGCAGCATGGTGTAAGTTTGCTTCTTCACGCGGGCTTCCAAAGAAAAGCTCCTCAGGCTGACCTACATCATTGAAGTGTCCACCAGTCGCAGCCGTTGCCCAAGATGCCAAATGCTGCCCCAGTCGAACAGCTGGCGATCGTGCTCGGTCGCGATCAACAGTGGGATAGGGACGAGCCATGACCCTGGGTGGGGAACATGACTGTGACTCCGCAGTAGATGAAGTATCAGTCGGGGCGCCTTGCAGTAAGCCACCGGTCCCTTCTGAATGTTTCTCTGGGGCTGATTCTATCATCTCCTTCAAGAACGTTGTATGGATGGATGAGTCTGATAAACCACGGGGGCGAAGCGTGCGTTCCAGGAGTGTCTCACGGAAGTCAGGAACCTGGTCATCTGTCTGGTCAATCACAGCGTCCACGTGGCGTGAGAGCCGGTTCGAGGTTCGCGTAGCGGCAGAACGTCCGATCGTCGCTGTACCGGTGTTGGGCTCGCGAAGACGCGCAGTGGATGCTACGCCTCTGATCTGCCTCACCCGATCCCTATCAACCTTTGAAGACACTTCCCACTTCTGCATTCTGGGTGGGGGACCGACGCTGAATTGTGGTGCGCCAGCGAAGATCCCCATGAGGTTCCGTGACGAAGAAGGCGGCAATGCTACAGGTCTTATGAGAGTAGAGGGTCCAGTAACGTGTAGATGTGAGTCGGGAGACACACCGGCAGATGAAGAAACACGCAATGCTCCATCAGATGTGTCCGTCTTCCTTACGCCGCTGCTGGCAAACTCGACGTTGACGGTGGTGGAGCTGGCAGCAATTGCAGGTGCAAGCTTGGGCGCGACGCGAGGTGGAGCCTTACCTCGGCCCACTTCCGGAATGGGCTTGCTCGTTCCGGCAGTAGATGCAGTTGACTCCGAAGTCGATGACAGAGCAACTGGTTGATTTGTGAAGAGCTTTTGGATCGGTGCAATCCATCCCCCCATGGCAGAAGCAGATCTCTGTTCTCCATCGACACGCTCCGGTTCTGCAGCTTCCTTCCGGATCTTATACGCCACAGATGGATCGAATACAACCTCATTGATTTGTTCCCGGAGCACCCCAAGTTCTGTGAACGTGTCCTTGAATAGCTTTAGCAGAGCTTTAATATCACCCCTTGTCACAGTGAGCAAGGACAAGTTCGACGCAGCGTCGTCTCGTCCTGATACCGGAGGAGGACGCAGAGTTGCCACCTCATTAACGATACTACTGATGGTCGAATGAGAAAGGTGGCGTGCATCACCACCAGGGGGAAGCAAATGCTGGCGCTTAAGGCGATTGGTGAGTGTCCTCACGTCCGCCTGAACCATTCTGACCAGCAAGGGTGATACTTTCTCAATGATGCCAGCAACGGCGCCTTGAGCTCGTGGTTCCAGCTGCTGGCTTATTGACGACGTGTCGGAGCGAGATTCATGTGCGTGCGTGGACAGGCCGTCCCGGTCAACTCCTAGAGTAGACGGTCGCGGAGAAGCTAGACCAGGATTGACTTGCGCTTGGGGGTCCGTCTGTACACCGCGCGACCGGCTTAAGAGTAGGGGAGACTTGACGCTGGCCCTGTACTTATCCAGAGACAAGGGGGAGGGTGTGCGCCGCCGATCAATATCCATGTCACCGCTATGGCGGGAGGGCGAATTCACTACGACTGGGGACAGTAAACCATCGTGTTGACGGTCACGCCACTCTGCTATGGCATCGTCGCCCTGAATATTTCTGGTGAATGCAGAGACCAAGTTCAAGACCAGGGTCGCATACCAATAGACGAGCACTTCCGCCAAGGGACTGTGGATGCTGTCTGAAGTTGGACGGGGGTATGTGTGGCGAGGCATGTTGCATTGGGCTGTGAGGCAGTTCAGACAGCATTGAGGGACCTGAAACTATGCTGCTCGACGGATGATGGCCCCGGGTACGGCCGTAGGCAGGCGATCGTGGCAGATATGTTGCTGTATGCGGAGGCGTTCCCACCGTAGTGATATCTGTCAACAGTCAATATATCGTCAATTCCATCTATGTCGCGGACCACTTGCCATCAACAGCTGGGGCCAGAGCACGATGCTCCTCCAACTCATCACGAAGTGTGCGGACGTCATCCCGGGCTTCTACAAGCAAGTTCTGCAATTCGGCGGTGTCGCGTTTTAGCGTCTCGTTGTCAGCTACGAGCGACTCCAGAACACGCGTGGTCTCCGGGTCTTCACGTGCTTGATCACGTCCAAGCTATAAACACATTTTTATTGATCAGTTACGCGTGAATGCATCGCGTAAAAGCGCGAACCGAATGTTGGAGGGCTTCCAGACGCGTACGTGCCTCTTGCAGTACGTTCTTCGAAAAGTCCGCACGCGACACGCGAAAGTTGTGCACTTCTTCACGAAGCGCATGCACCTCGTTCTGCAGCTTCGCTGAAATCACGATAATTGTCAACACTGGGTCGATGAAGTTGAGAAGTTGGACATACAGCATTTCTCCACAAACGCGGCTGCTTTCGACTCGGCGACTCTGGCTCTGTGAGATTCGCTGTCTCTTTCCTGACGCATATCTTCCTTTTCTTGCGTCCGCTGCGAGAGACGCATCTCCCAACCAATAGAACGAGTATGTTGAGCTGATAAACGATTGAGCGTGGCGCGTGCTTCCTGCAGCTCGCGCATGATAGTTCTATTCGATGCTTCCGACGCCTCATGTTTGATTAAGAGCTCATTGATGCGCTGAAAGAGGCTCAGCGGAATGAACGACGTGAAACGGTGGCGAGCTCACCGACTCCGTGAGGGTATTCTCTTCCGTCACCGTATCAAGTTTCCTTGTCAAGAATTCGACTTGTTGTCTTGAAGACGATGATTCGTCTACATCAATAATCAAGCTGGCCTTTGGAGACAATCATTCACGCTGCAAGCCAATGACGAACGCGTATACTAACTTCACGGGAAAGTGCTGCGTCCTGCCTGCGGACATATGCTTCGTGTCGTTGCAGCAGCGCCTGCCCAACCTCTGCTCCCCAAAATACGGTGAACGAGCAGACTACTTGCACAACAGCGTAGACGAACCGGCGCTCAGAACCAGCCTGCTCTCCAGCTTCGCTCTGAAGCTGGCCCAGGAACGGGACGACTCACAGTCGTCTCTACGACAGCAGCATATAATAGCCGGATCCGGCGTAGGAGTTCGAGAGAAGTTGGATAGTGCAGCGGTGAGGTCGTCAATGGTGGTAGCTGCCTTGGCAAGCGGCGACTCTGGCGTTGAGGCACGCGAACTGCTCGCTGCTAGCGGGCTTGCCATCATCTCAGACGATGGGGGAGGTATCGAGTTAGTGAGGGTAGCTAAGTATTTCTACGAGCGCATACAAAGGTTTGTGAATGAACTAGTAGGAGAAAGGATGACTAATCCTCTCGCTTATTGCAACCGCTAATGGCGAAAAGCGAGTTTCCCTGATCCGGTTTCAGTTACCGGTGACCTCTGTCCCAGTGTCCCCACCTTGTGAAGATGTCCAGGCGTAGCTCTAGGGCGCCCCCTGACGTATCGTCGCCTTTCATGCAAGGAGCAGCCAAGATCCCAACTATGAAATTTTGGTGAATTTGTGGTTTCAATATCGTGGAAGCTGCCAGGATGGTTTAAACAAGGTTGACGATGGCTGACAGAAGAACGGCCCTGGACTTTGGCTATGATGTCGACAGCCCAGACACAGGCCCGGGTCTCAACGCAATCGACGATGCTAGCCACAGTCATGTCGAGTGTTTGCCTTGCAAAAAAATTGAAATAGGAGCGAGCGCATGCATCTGGGGCTTTGAAGGTAAAGTCGGAGTTAACATGCCCCGTTTAGTCGCAAGCCGACTAACTGTAACCACCAATGGAATTCATGACGAATGCAAGCTCTTTGGAGGCTTGCGTTCTCTTTATCACGTCGCTTCTGTGCCACCCCTACTGGACCATCATCGAATCATGAAAACTGATGGACCTAGCGACATCTCCACAAGCGATGTTGACTTTGAGTTTGTTTTAACATGATAATAAAAATGACTGACGTGGTGGGACTGATGTTTTGGACTAGCAGTTCGCAGTTAAACTTCCCACCAGTGAAGGAGACTGGAATTCTGAATATTGCAACCTGATGCTGAGACAATACCTATGGCACGGTGAACCCATGTAACACAGCATCAGGAGCCGCTAGGATCGGTGGGCCAGATGATTGTACTATCTGCATATCCCAAAACTTCGGATGCTGACCTGTCTCTAAATAAAGAGAATGGAAGCATGACACAAGCACTGCGTATTCCAACGGCAGAAATCCCTTAGACGTCGTGGGCAGAAAGCTGGGGTGTGGCCTGCTGATTTCAGCGCTCAAGTATTGTTTCACGAAGACAAACTTGCACATTGTCGATGGGTGGGCTGCAGCAAACTACCAAGAAACTAGAAACTTCCGGTGTGACGAAACGTACTAGCATGCGGAGGTTGAATTCGGTGTGACGGCGGTGACGTCATGAACCCGTCATATAAGTGGCGCCCCCCTTGACCTTCAGCTTAACAGTTCCTAAACCTGGTTTCAGACAAGTAACCCCCGTACGTTCATTGGCCGCTTTTCTAGATCGGAGCCGGCAGCAGCTACTCGCCTCCTTTTTCGTCAGACGTCCTTCACAATGTCGACCCCAACGAGCGACAGCCCAGTTGCAATCTCCGAACAGAAATGGAATGACATGGGAGAAAACATGTCTCCCAGTGCTTTAATAACGCCTCCAGTGCGTATCACATTTAGCCGTGTATCGCGGACGAAGCTCGGACGAAGTTGAGAGCGTGAAACAGGACTCACCTTCGTCAATCTCTCCACCTCAGCTTTCAGAAAACACCCTCATTTCGATATCAACGACTTTCTTTCCTGGTGCACAAAACGGCGCATCTCCTAGCGACCTTGTTCTGTGTGTAACGGCGTCTCAAGTGCGACCACTTGCTCACCTTCTTTTTCGCCAGACTATCCGCCGACTCTGTATTTTTCTACGTGCATTCACATATCTTGCTCTCCGCATCCAACAACTCGTTCGACCACCTCCTTCCGGCTGAATCCATGACTCACGATGCCGAGGCAATCGTCCCAGTCTCTGAATCCTCCCAAGTTCTTAACGTTGTCCTGCATACGATCTACGACATGTCTTGCTCTCACTATTCTCCTAGCATACCCACGATCTCGGCCAGCATCCTCTCCCTCAAAATATACGGTATTGACATCTGCTCATACATCGCCCCCTCTACCCCGCTTTTCAACCTTCTTCTCTCCCATGCCCCCTCCTCCCCCCTCGAGGTTTACGCTCTCGCAGCCGAACACAATCTCCACCAGGTCGCCGTTTCCGCCTCTCCCCACCTTCTCTCCCTGTCTCTCTCCAACCTCAGCGATGACGTCGTCCAACAAATGGGGCCCATCTACCTCAAACGCCTCTTTTTCCTTCACCTCGGACGCTCAGATGCCCTCAAACGCCACCTCCTTCCCCCTCCCCACCCTCACCCCCCAACCCCCGACTGCGATTTTGTGGAGCAAAAAAAGCTCACGCGTGCCTGGGCACTCGCGTCTGCCTATCTTGCGTGGGATGCACGCCCTGGTGAGTTCTACCCCCTTCTCTGTAGGTGGTAGACGCTGCTGAAGACCAGCAGATATGCCGGGAAGCACACTTGAATCTGCGTTAACACCACTTGGAGAGCGACTCTGGTGCGAGCAGTGTCGCATGGCACTCCAGGAACGCATACGCACCCTTATTGTGCAGTGGTCAGTTGTAAAGGTGCGTGTTGTCCAATTCCTACATCATAACCCTGAGGCAGAATGTCGTTGACACTTGAAACTTTGTTCAGCGGACCATTTAAAACTACCCAAATATGAAAAAAAGAATAAGAGTTTAACCTCTTCAGTCCCTGTACAGTAGTCACCAGCTTCTTTTGTGTCATGCGGCGTGGCGCGTTCACATACACGACCCTCGCAACCATTCTCATCCACGATTTATGCAAGCCTCCGCGCGCCGAATCCCCTATACTATGTAACAACACCTATTCTCCCGCATTCACGCCCACAAGCCTAATTATACCACCTCGCGTGTCGCGCCCGTCAATTGTATAATGAATCCAAGGCTCCTTCCACGAAGTAAGCTGTATCTTCCTTCTCCTCCTTCTCCTCTTATTCTCCATACCAAGACACGAGAATTTTTCCCCATTGAGAATTGAAGGACTATGCACGTATCCTGTATCTTCCGATGCTTCCTCTTCTTCCTCCTTTCCCCCTAAATTTTTTTTTGTTATGTTGTGCTATGATAGCAATGACACGTCGTTTGTTGCCGATGTTCCTGGTTCAGGCTAAATCTGACTGCATGTGCGATAACTTATGTGGGGCTGGTCTTTTTATCGCTTGAGCAAAATTTTTCTTACGGTAATGCTGTCTTGATAACACGACAGTGATGTGGTTGCGTGGTTTGTATCGGGAACCCTGAGCTTTCCTCGATTCAGACTTTGACATGCCGTATATCATACCATGGGGTCACCCAAGTCAGCACGATTACTTCCGACTAATCATGCGTGCATGATCAACAACTATCAGCTTTTCATATTTAGGATTACGTCCGCTTGAATTGCAGCTAGCCCTGTGCAGGAGCGCATCATTCTGAAGAGGTCCGAGTCCTGATGATGAATCGTGCGGAGTACTGCACGACCTCGACGAATACACTTTTTTGAAAACATTTAACATCCAAAGAAGAGGAACAAGAAATATGGTATCTTCAATCATCTAATACGAGTGATTACAAGCCTTTTCACTTCTCTTCTCTCCCATCCCCCCGCCTCACCCCTCGAGTTCTACGCTCCTCAGCAGAACATAATGCCATTTCCAGCTCAATTCATCACCGTTCAACAAATTGGGCCCGTCGACCTCAAACGCTCTTCCTCCACCTTGGCCACTCCGAGGTGCAGTATTCACCAGCTTATTTTGTGCCATGCAGCGTGATCCATTCGCATACACGACCCTGCATGACTCCCCTCTCCCGTATAAACCCCTCCATCGCCGTCAGGCTTACGAACCTACCACTGATCGGGCCCGTTCCGCACCCTTCAATTGAATGAAGGTCCATTCAACACACCCTGCCCAAACTGAATTGGCTACATCTTCCCCTATTAATCAGTCTTCCCACCGAGACACAAGGATTTTTCGGCATCGAGCATTGATCGACCCAGAGATTATACACAGGCCTCGAGGCGGAAGCATCGGAAGTTACAGAGAAACTACTCTGTATATTCCGATGCTCCCGCCTCCAGTTCCATGTGTAATTGGTGTGTTTCGTTCTTTCATGTTTATTTTTATTTTGTATATATTGTTCAGGCCCTTTCTTGGGAATGCTCCTGTAATAGAAGCGCTGGATTTGCATGATATTGCTGCCAAGTATGTCTGAGTTGTAGTCGCGCGGAAGAACCCCTGGTGCAAGTCACTGCCTCCCCGTGAGAGGATATCTCAATATCCTGACGTATTTTGTAGTTCAAAAGATGATCTGATAAGTCGATTTTGATGATTCTCCGAGCCTGTTGAGTCAAAGGATATCCATAATGGAAGATTGCGAGTTACAAGAATGACAGATAACTACTACTTGGTATGTATCTTCATACCTGCAGTAAGTTACATTCAGGCATGTTACTTACTTAGGACTATATAGAATTTACATGCCCCTTGCATATAGTAGTGTTTTTTTTCTGAGGTGTGGGCTTGAGAAGTGCACTTTGTACATAGATCAGTATCTTCTACTTGCTTGCAAGGGCTCTTCAACTCCTAATATAAGTGAGTTATCCGACCTTTGTTTGTATTTGTTGATAGTGTTTGATTCAGCAGCTAAATGCTTATGTGACCAACACTGTTGTTAGGGATGGGCACCGTACCGTACCGTACCGTGACTGTGAGATGACGGTCCACTGACGGTTACGTCCCGTGACTGTCAGCCACCCGTCACCGTACGATTTTGAGGCTCCTACGGTTACGGTACGGCCGGAAAACGGCCGTATACGGTATATACAGTATCTTCAAGATGATCATACATTACTTTAACTATTCTGCCATTCAAACAACCATGTCGTTAGTGTCCTGAGTGACACACAGCTTGTTTTTGAGCACCATGAATGTGTGGATTGTCTCTGGTGCAAGCTGTGAACCTCTAAGTGCAATAGAACTGCACTGTTTGTGGGTCACAAAGTTAGGATGAGATTTTATGTTCACGGGATGAGGTGCAAATAGATGCACCACCAAGCAGACCTGCAGGTGTAGCTAGCTGAGGGTTGATTTTCATCATGCAAAAATACAAGTACTGTACATAGCAATCTTCATGCCTACACAAGCTATATAAATGTAATGTGGATCATTGGTTTGAATCCAGGGATGGTCTACAAGATCACATTATCCTAAATTCTATTATACCAAAGAAATATAAATAAATTTACTATGGCTTTACCCTCTTCCAACCTTTGTAAAGGACACACACCCATGGGTAATAATATACAGAAATGGGTGTAGGGCTTTTCCAAGGGACAGGCATTGCAGAGCAAATATCAAAGCATGCATAATTTATAGATACATTTGACCATGCACACTGATACTTATTATCTATTTTTAAACCTGTAATATGGCTGTCCACAGCCGTATTGTATGGTACCATAAAGCACATGCTCAGAGGTCAAACAGTCATGGCACTGTAACTGTAATATGGCACCCATATGAGCCATATATACGACTATGGTGCCCATCCCTAACTGTTATTGTCAGGTTGCAATACTAAGTTCATGTCCACCTTAAAACCAAGGGTAAAGGGCTCCAAGACAGTAAATAGGAGAGGAAAACCAGATTAAGGGGGTGGCTGTGTCTTTTCCAAAAGGTGAGTTGAATGGTGTATAACCATTGCACCCTTATTGGCATGCATTCCATCCTCAGGATCCTGTGGCTCAGACAAGGATGTATAAGCACCCCATCTTGCAGCTTGCAATAAAGACCCTATGGTTCTCTTTACCCAAGGGGAGTGGGATAGTTTTTGCTACATCCTTTGACCCTATACCACTCCCATCCTTTGCTTTCATATTCACCATCATGTGTCCTATCCTAAACAGTGATTTTCTGCAACACTAAGATTTTCTGCACATCCAATTTGCAGGTAGAGTTTGTGGTCAATCAGTGGAGCACAGGCCAATGAGAGGCAAAAGAATCATTTAACACAAAGACATACCAACCCATATATGAATGGCACCTCAACAGCCTCATTACTCTCTGGGATAGCAGTCTGGCTTCACACAAGTACTCTTATATCCTTCTTGTTCTACGTTTATGTCTTTCTTGTTACACGTTTTTAGGATACAATTAGGTTATGAGGTATTAATAGTCCTCCAATCTTGTATCTGCTCTTTTGTTCAAATATTGACTTATTTCCCATTACCAACCTCCAGTCTTCTCGCATCACTATCTCTGATCTCCAAAATTAGGGACCAAACAATAGTAGGTGATGTAACCCATAAGTTGAAGCCAAGTCCCTCCCCCCCTTGTATTACTTCGAAGTCCAACCTCTGAGTCTCCGACCTCTGAAGTTCCAGGTAATGTCCACGAATAGCATTGTGAACTGATCTAGGGCCTCAAGTTGAGTCTCTTGGACTGGCTCCAGTCCAAGTCTGGGATGTTGGCCAATGTCTAGCATGAAAGGCGTTGTCTGAGTTGAAGCATGCACTTGGTTATTATAGGCAAATTCAGCGAGGGGTATTCATTCAAACCAGTCATCTTGGTGCTGGTTGACAAAGAGTTGAAGGTATTGCTCAATCTCCTGATTGACCCATTCTGTCTGACCATCAGTTTGAGGGTGGTAAGCTGTAGAGGCAGTGATCTTGATGCCAAGAAGCTTATTCAGCTCACACATCAACTGAGAGACAAACTGGGTGCCAAGATTGCTGATAATTCCTTCAGGGAGTCTATGAAGTTTCCACACATGGTCATGGAATAGTCAAGCAACCCCTACTGAATTTACATCAGAGGTGGTGGGGATGACATGTGCACATTTTGAGCGGCAATCAACAACAACAAAAAGAGCACTGTACCCATGGCTGGTAGGCAGTTCCATAATCAGGTCCACAGATATAACTTGCCATCTGCAGTCTGGAAAGTGGTTTGGCAGGAGCTTGCCAATGGGTGAATCGGGGAAGGTCTTTGTCCAATTGCACAGGTCATAGGCTTTCATATATTTTGCAATATAATGTCCCATCCCAGGCTACCAGTAGCTTCAAGAGGCCAGTTCAGTAGTCCTCCAGCAACCAGGGTGGCCAGTGAGAGGCATGTTATAGTGTGCTTGTACTATATCATGTTGCAGTTTTGCATTGAGCAGCACATACACTTTGTTGTGATAGAGGACAAGGCCATCCTGCTCAGACCACTCTTCTCCCTGTAAGTTCCCAGTGGAGTCTAATTCTTTGAGAGCCTTGACAACCCTCTTGTCCCAATCTGTACAGTTCCTTACTCGGCTGAGGAAGGCATCACCTTCACCTGGAACCAGCTGTGCACTAGCCTCTGTGGCATTTGCATTGACATGGAACAAGTCAGGGGTGAGTAGGACTTGATTTTGGTTGTCTTTCTCCCCCTGCTTATGATCCACACATCATGAGAGTGCATCTGGCTTGGCTGAGTGATGACCAGGACGATGGATTGGCACAAAGTCAAAGTGAGAGAGGTAGAGTGACCAGTGTGCTTGATGGTGGTTCAGCTTTTGTGTGGTGCAGAAGTAGGTGAGATTCTGGTGGTCATTGAGAATCTCAATCTTATATTTCATTCCCTCTAAGACATGGCACCATTCCTCGAGTCCTCAAATGACAGAGAGGAGCTCCTTGTCATGGATGGCATAGTTACATTCTGCATCAGTGAGGCTTTTGAATGTAAAATCCACAGGCCTTCATTCGTCATCATCACATAGTTGGGACAGTACATGTAAGGGCAACGCTCTTAACTAGCAGAGGGGAAATCTGAAGTTATAATCCTTACTAAATACAATATAAGGAAAGTCCTACCTAGCAGAGGGGAAATCCAAAGAGAAAAGGCTAAGGATCCCCAACTACTAGCAGATTATTATATACTACATACTACTGCAGAGAGGTCGTACACAGACCAACCTCTGTGGAGCTTTGCTCCGTGGAGTAAGGAGATTCAGGCACAGGAAAGTGAAAAGTGTGGATCTTTGACAGTAGTCAATGGTCCACTTTGAGGGTTAAAAATAGCACATAGAAGAGCGGATCTTAGATAGCAATCAATGGTCCACTTTAGGGCATTTCCAGAGGGAGGAGGATGGTGGGCCAGTAATGGAATGTAGTGGGTCCACGCACATACTCTGAGGGGATATTGTGGACAATTGGTCCAAGGCCATGGATAACTAAATGGGGTTATGGCAGGTCATGGGTCCAGGACCATGGATTGCCAAATGGGGTTCCCCTCACAGTACAGCTCCTGTGGCATAGGTAGATGCATTGGTCTTAAGACAGAAATGTTTGCTCTGATCAGGGAGGACAAGGATCGGTGTCGAGGTGATGAGGTGTTTGAGCTTGTCAAAGGATGCTTGCTCTGGACCACTTGGATCCCAAGACCACTGAGCATCCTGTTTTGTCAACTGGTTGAGAGGTTTTGCAATGTGTGAGAAGTCATCTACAAATCAGTGGTAGAAGTTAATAAAACCAAAGAATGATGTGACTTCAGTGACATTGTGTGGTACTGGCCAATCTCACACTCCTGCAACCTTGACGGGGTCCATGACAACCTGCCCTTGAGAGAGGATGAGGCCAAGATATTCTATTTCCAATTGCTCAAATAAGCATTTTTAAGGCTTGAGGTACAGATTGTTGGCCCAAAGGATTTCAAGGACATGTTATATGATCTCACGATGTTCTTTGAGTGACTCAGTGAAGATGAGAATGTCATCCATGCACACCACTACAACCCCTTCATTGATGAGGCCCTTGAAGATGTCATTCATCATCGTTTAGAAGGTTGCTGTGCTGTTCATGAGTCCAAAGAACATGACTAGGGGTTCATAGAGGCCCCTATTTGTTCAAAAGGCTACCTTCCACTCGTCTCCCTCTTTTATGCGTACATTGTTGTACCCCCACCTGACATCAAGTTTTGTGAAATGCTTGGCCCTCTCAGTAGCGATCTTATTTATGATGTCTGGAATGAGGGGTAGAGGATAGGCACTCTTGATTGTTATATTGTTGAGCTTGTGATAGTCCTGCACAAATCTGAGACTGCCATCCTTTTTCTTCACAAAGAAGACTGGAGATGCCATAGGCGACTTGGAAGGGCATATATGATGGCTCTTCAGGTTCTCTTCAAGGAAATGATCCAGTTCCCCTTGCTCAACTGGAGACATTGGGTAGACCTTTGTGCTAAAGGGTCATGCACCTGGTATAAGCTCAATCACATGGTCCCAATGCTTCTGAGTGGGCATTTGGTCAAATGACTCCTTAGAGAACACATCCTTGAACTCCTGGTATGGCTTAGGGATGAGATCTTCAAAGGATTTGACCTGCACTGACTTGCTTGCTTGCTCGGCAGGTTACTGGGAAACTGTTGTGCTTGCACCAATTGTCTCAGATTCTTTGTCCACAAATATGACAAAGGTTCTATCCCCTTTCTCAAGTAGGCTGCAAGCATGTTGTGTAGCAGTGCCTCTTGGGTCTTCACTCTCCTCTGGAACAGTTTCAATCAGGGGTCCTCTGACAGCAGGTCCAGCTCCATATGAATTGGGACAGCATGTCATATTCACATCCCCCATGTGCCAGTTAACTTCTGAGTTGTGTTCAACAAGCCATGTGTAACCGAGAATGATGGCAAGTCATCCCAGACTTGTGACAGAGAATGTGGCACATTCTGTATGATCTCCAAAGGTACAGATAAGGTCAACCTCTTCCTTAATTGACCCTGCTTTGTTCAGTGTGCCATCAATGTTGTAGACAGGGACCACATGAGGCAAAGGACAAGTCTGAAGCCTGTTCTCTCTTACAAACTCAACATCTATGAACATCCCTGTAGCGCCACTATCAAGGAGAGTGTCAATTGCAAGTGGGTGACCTGTGTCAACAGAGTAGACCTTGAGAGGCACCTTGTTGCATTGGCAGAGGTCAGCAGTACAGATGTAGAGAGGGAGTGGGAGTTTTTCATCAACTGTTGAAGAGATAGGAGAGGCTTTTGGCCTGGCTGGTTGGTTTCAGTTCAATTTGGGGTAGAGGATAGATGTATCATATCACCCATGGTCCCTATGGTACATGTTTCAAGAACTGAGAACCTATTTGTCAAGTGGGGCATGTCTTTCACCACCAACTAGCCTAAAAAACCTTTCCTTCTTCCTAGGCAGGAGTGTCCACCTTCTGCTTGTGCATATCCATTGCTGCTGCAACAGATTCAGAGACAATTGATGCAATCTCTGCCTCTGTGATATTTGCACAGACTCATGGCTTGTGAGGTTCAGGGCAGTCCAGTGAAATATGCCAGGTTTCTTACAGTTGTAGCAGGTTTAGGTCTCAATGTGATAATGGGATGAGTTGATATCCATGGGTACTGCATTGGTAGATGTTGTTGTGACAGTTGGAGTATTGGCAGGGGTCGTATGCACTCGTGTAAGTGGAGAGCGGCTGCGTGTATGAGGTGTTTGTGCCTTTCTAATCTCCAGAAGATGACAGTGGTTACAATCAATTTGACAGGCTGCTTCCTTCCATGCCTTAAGCTTGGCGGGAAGTGAGGGCTGGGCATGTATCTTATTGAGAATGACTACTGGGAGGCCACAGGCATAAGCATCCTCTAATGCTTCTTTGTTAAAGCCTGTCCTTCCTGCCAAAAGCTCAAATTGAGCCATGTATTCATCTGCTGACATTCCAGCAGTCATCTTGAGATCATGTGACTTGGTGCAAGCAGTCCTGGTATGATCTGAGTCCCCAAAGGCTTCCTCAACCTGTTTAATGAAGTTGTAAAAGGAGGTGGAAGAGGTGCCACTGATCACTTCCTAGGTCTGAATTTGTGCCCATACTTCAGCAGAGACTCTGGTTATGAAGGAGAGAGTATAAAGGATCTTGGTGCAATCATTTAGGAAGGATGTTGGCTGGACAGCGATTGACAACCTGATAGACCTGATAAACCCCTCTGTCTCTGCACAATCTCCCCTTAACTTTTCTGGTTCTGCTGCTTTAATTGAGCAAGTAGAAGGAGTGGCATTAGGAGGTGTGATGTGTTAGGCAGCAGTAATTGCAGCAGCCAATTCAGCATGGGCCAAGTTATTATGGATATTGATGAACTGATTCTGGAGCTCTTGGTTCTGCAGTTGAAGCTGTTGTAGTTGCTACGCTTGACCCAATAGGAGGCTTTTCGGGAAAGGCCCATGGTGGCCTAGTTGGTCCCAATAGGGATCTGGGAGTTGGTCTGCCATGTGATAAGGGTGGAGTGTCAAGATCAGATTTTGGAGTAAAGATATAACGTCAGTGTAATCCTGACATGGACTTACAGTCATAGTGAATAACCTATGAGTAGTATGCAATGAATTGCACACATCCTCAAGGAAAGGTCACCCCAGTTCAGGTGTTCCTTTTACTGATCTGAACACTCCTGCAAAGTGCTACAAATAGCAGTCTTAGTGATGCCCCTAAGGGGGAGTAGCGAATAAGATCAAAAGTTCAAGCTCATTGATAGACACAATGACCAATGAGGCAGTGGATTGTTGTTCTAGGGTTTTTTCTACTAGTAAGGGGTCAAATAATGAGGTAGACATATGATAATTGAGTTAGAGAATTATACAGGTGGAATCGAAGTACTTATAATGACAGCCAATGCAGGGGTGAATGGATAGAGAGGGGCTAGAACACTGTGGATTGGTAGCATATGTTAGGACATGGAGTAAGGGTCAAACCACCTTCATAGGGCATGGCGACTGATGGGATCTGTGAGTGAACCCATCGGCTAGACCAGACTCCTACTCATACTTGGTGACCCTGCATGCTGCAAGAGGGATGCGAATGATGTGAAACAGGGGTGAAGTATAGTGGTATAATGGCGAAGATCATGTTTGGCAACTAGCGAATAGGAGTCAGATAGACTGCGAAGGCCTTGCTGACATCAGTGTGATGGAAGGATACTGGGGAGATCAATGTAATTCACTGAACTCGTAATGTGGAAAACAGCAGTCATGACATTGATCTTCTGTGAGGGCAACACTGTTGATAAAGCCACAACCTAAAGATACTCAAGGAGATAAGAGCCAATACAGGATAATGACCAACTGTGCAGTGGATATCCTCAGAGATCAAGCTAAGGAGATGCGACCACACTGGCTACAATATTATCACTGCGCTGGCAGTGCTTACATAATCAGGGGAGATAGAAACTCATGGAAAGTGGTAGAAGATCCAGAAACTTGGAGAACTGAGACTTTGGAAATCAAACCGGTGAACCCTAACAGAAATGCAGAATGGATGTTGGAGTTGAGTCATTTGGTGTCCATAATGATCGAGGTGCGGAGTAGCAGAACATGGAATGCAGTTGCTTGGAGGGACAATGCCAGCTGTTTGTTAGTAAACATGGGGCAGAAGTTATGAGGATTAACACTGGCATAGTCACTACTCCCCTCTTTTGGGTAGACATCCCATCAGCAAGTAAGTGAGTTGGGTTTTGTTCCAGCCTTCCAGGATGGAAACAGATCACCATGTTGAACTGTAGAGGTAGTTGGACCATCAGCAAGTGAGGATTTAGTGGTAGTGAAGTATTCCAGGTTCTTGTGGTCTGTGACAACATCAATCAGGTAGGTTGGACCTTTGAGGTAGTGTTGCCAAATCTTGAATGCTTCAAATATCACAAGTAATTCCTTGTTATGGACATTGTAGTTGAGTTCTGGAGTAGAGAATGTGTGGGACTGGAAGGTGGTCAGATGGATTTCTCCATCTTCCAGTGAAATCATCAAGAGGATCACCACTAAGGCATAGTTGGAAGCATCAGTCTCAAGACCAAGTCAGGCTTTGGGAACCCAGAACATAAGTATCAGTACTGTGGTGAAAGCCTTCTTAAGGGCTTCAAACATGGAGCAACATTCTGGGCTGAAATTCCATGGAATACCTTTCCTGGAGAGACATGTGAGTAGAACTGTAATGTCAGAATAGTTATAAATGAAACATTGGTAGAAAATTACAAATTCTAAGAAAGACTGAACATCTTTGACATATTGCAGTTCCAGCCATTCTTGAATAATCTTAACTTTGTCTTCTGCCATTGTAAGGCTGTTGGGAGACAGGATGTAGCTGAGGTATTCTACCATGTCATGGTGCAACTTGCATTTTTCCACTTTAGCATATAGCTTGTGCTTGTGGAGTTGGCAGAGGACCTCTTTGATATGGTCACAGTGTTGTTCCAGGTTGTCGGAATAAATGAGGATGTCGTCTAAGTACACCAGAACATAAACATCAAGTAGGTTGGCAAAGATATCATTCATGAAATGTTGGAAACCTGTGAGAGTGTTGGTGAGGCTGAACAGCATGACCAATTATTTGACGGAGCTATAACAGGTGCAGAAGGTGGTTTTCCATTTGTCACCTTCACAGAGACAAATGAGGTGATAAGCATGCTAGAGGTCAATCTTGGTGTAGATCTTGGCCTTGCGTGGAGTATCCAATAAGTTGGAAATGTGTGGAAGTGGATAACAATCCTTTTTGGTGATGCAGTTGAGACCACAGAAGTCAACATAAAGGTGGAGTGTTCCATCCTTCTCCTTGATGAAAAGGATAAGAGCACCATACAGAGACAGGGATGGATGGATGAAACCCATGTTGAGGTGTTTATCAACAAACTCACAGAGGGACTAAAGTTCACTCTGGGAGAGGAAATAGATCAGACCCAAGGGCAGAATAGTGTGTTCTTCTAGTTTGATTTTCAGGTCATAGGGGTGATATTCCACAGGAACATTGGCCTTGGCCTTGCTAAATATGTCAGAGAAGGAGTGGTAGTCTTCCAAGATGGAAGACATATCCACTGGGGCAGAGGTGGAAGCAGAGTGGGCCTTTATGTAGGTGGAGTCAGAGAGTTGAAGCTGGAAGGTTTGCAACCCTTCTTGTTTCTGGGTACAGCAGAATGCAGCTGCATTTACCAGAGCAATTCAGGGTGCTTCAAGCTTAGGGGATGGAGGGCATACTGGAGGACCGGAGTACAGAAGCAAGTCTGTGGGTGGAGGCTGAAAGGAGGTGGTAGCCATCCTTAGCAGAAGAGATGTCAGAAGAGATGGAGCAGACTCCAGGGTGCTGAACTTGACATGACCTGCAACCCAATCAATTGACAGATTGTAGCAGGCAATCCAATTATGTCCTAGCACAACAGAGCAGCTAGTGTCAAGCAGAGTAATGTAAAACATAATTTGTTAGGTGTCTCCAGTAGCAAAACAGATTTACAGGTCCACTGCCTCAGATATCTCTGAGTCAGAGGAGCCATCAAAAAGGTGGAGTGGAATAGACAGAATTTTGGAGGTAGTGAGTTTATGTTTAAGTGTGAAGTTGGAATTGAGAAAGTAGTGAGTGGAACCAGAATCAACCAAAGCCTGGAAGTGCAGGCCAATAATGGTATTGGAGATGAGCAGAGTTGTGAGGGAGTCAGAAGCAGAAAGAGTGGATGTGTTGAGTTGAACCTCATTGTTTGCACAAATGTGGTCAACACAGCCCTCAGCTCATGTGAAGGCTGGAGGACTGCTGACTATTCTTTTGGCTCTGGAGCAGTTTTCACCTTGGGTTTGTCTTCCATGGCTTTTGCAGCCTGCCCTTTGGACTTGTTTGCAGAAGAGTTGGATTTGGGGCATTCATGTGCCATGTGACCGGAGTTGCCACAGAAGAGGCAAAGGTTGTTGTCCATGCAGCACTGCCATTCCTGGTTAGTCAGTTTGCCATCCTTTCCTATCTTGTCAGAGAGGTCAGGAGTGGTCTTGCAAGCATTGGTGTTTGAACCAGAAGCAGTCATGTTACCACATGGAGCAGGAGTGTTGTTCCAGTTCCTGGAAGTGAAACCAGAATTATTAGAATTAGAGGTCTTCTTATCCGAGTGCTGTGGTTTCTTGTGGGAGGATTTCTCCATCTTGAAGGTGATCCGACTAGTGTTTTTGCAGAAGATCTTGGAATGTTGTTCCTAGTACCAGGCATCAACAGACTGAGCTAGCATGCAGAGTCCAGTGAGAGTGTCAGGTTTACCAATGCAAGCAATTTCATCCTTGATATGGGACAGAAGACCAAGGTAGAACTGTCAGTGTAGCGCAGCTTCACCCCATTGGACCTTTGGAGCAAGTTATTGGAAGCTGACAATGTACTTTGCAATCTTATGAGTTTCCTGCATGCATGGCTTGTTGAGTTCATTTTCAGCATTGGCTTCCGCATTGTGGACCAAAGTTGCTACATAGTTCCACAATGAAGTTGGAATAGTTATCCGCCCAATCTTGAGTTTGGAAGCGGTCCATTAGTGTGGGCTTGAAATAGTCAAGTGCTGTTCCACACAGGTAGGAGAGGGCATAGTTGACTTTGATGGAATCCTGTCAGAAAGTGTTGGAGTGGTCACAGAAGTTGAGTTGGAGTTGGACAAGGGAGGGTTGAAGTTTCTTCAGGTCAGAGCCATCAAATTGATCTGGCTCACAGATTTTAGTCTGGGGGCTATCCTGGCAGGGTGCTTGTAAGTTTCCAGCTAGGAAAGCAATAGCCCATGCAAGGTTGTTGGCCTGGGCCATAGGTAAAGGATTTCCAGGGGGATTTCCACCAGGGGGTCCACCACCAGGACCTCTAGGGGGTCTACCAACAGGGTTGTGGTTTCTCGGAGTGGGAGCAGAATGGTGCAAACTTCCATTGTCAGGAAGGTTACTATTATCATCGCTGTCATCATCATCGCTGTTATCACTATTATCTCTGGGGTTGTCAGGTGGATTGTTGTCCAGAAGATCTTCAACATCACCTTGTGGTGGAATGCTATGGGGACATGAGGTGTATAAATGGTAATGTCAGGGTTAAGGGGACTCATGGGATTGTCAGAAGGGCCTGGGTGAGGGGATGTTGCATGGGCTCTCCAAGCAGCATAGAGTCCAACTATTTCAACAGTGCCAGCACAAGTGGCAGTAGTTGTTGTTCAAGGGGGCATGGTGAGTGTCAAGACTTGAAGTTTGAATAATGTCAGGGGATGACCCCTAGGTAGTCTCCCTTTCTTACGTTCCTTTTGATTCCCCATAGTTTCCCTCCCATATCCCTTCCCCTTGCCTTACCACTCAGTTTCCCATTTCCTGGTTATGGCCACTGTCACAGTCACACTAGCTATATAGTTAGTTGCTGAGGTAAGGAGATCCACCCTTTTCTCTTTGGATCTCCTCCTCAGGTGTGCCAGTTTGTATGTCTACTGATGTTGATACTTATATATACTTTGGATCTCCTCCTCAGGTCTCCCTGAGCTAGTCTGTAGGTAGTTGGTTGGTCTGAGGCCTTCCATCAGGCCTAGGGAGCCAGTAGATGGGCAGTACCCCCACTACTTCAGCTCACAGCAGTGTTAGATCCCTGAGATCTAACACCAAAGCTCCAAACCTTTGGACCTCCAAACTCCAAAGTAAATATTATATTCCATTCTAGTTCTTGTTGTATGCCTCTTAAAGTATAATCCTCATTCATGACCCAAAATAGAATACCTATACCTCGCTTGATCCAAACCTCTAATCTAATTCTGAACTCCGCTTGTTATATAACTCTTATATCTTTCTTGTTCTGTGCTTATGTCTTTCTTGTTACACGCTCTTAGGATACAATTAGGATATGAGGTATTAATAGTCCTCCAATCTTGTATCTGTTCTTTAGTTTGAATATTAATTTAATTCCCCATTACCAACCTTCAGTCCTTCTTGCATCACTATCTCTGTAGTTAGATACTATTAGTGATACCTCCAAGTCCAAACCTCCTGTTAGATCCCTGAGATCTAACACCAAAGCTCTGAACCTTTGGACCTCCGAACTCCGAAGTAACTATTATGTTCCACTTTAGTTCTTGTTGTTTACCTCTTAAAGTATAATTCTCATTCACGACCCAAAGTAGAATACTTGTACCTCATTCGATCCGAACCTCCGACCCTATTCCAAACTTTGCTTGTTATACGCCTCTTATATCCTTCTTGTTATACGTTCTTAGGACACAATTAGTTTACAAGGTATTGATAGTCCTCCAATCCTGTATCCAGTTCTCTAGTTCAAATATCAACTTATTTCCTCATTACCACCTCCAGTCTTCTCGCATCACTACCCCCGTAGTTAGAATACTATCAGTAATAACTCCAAATCTGAATCTCCAGGCCACCTCTGATACCCCGATCTCCAAAATTAGGGACCGAACGATAGTAGGTGGTGCAACCCATAAGTTGAAGCCAAGTCCCTACTTGTTAAGACCGGGTCTTCATGTGGGACCTCGGGGAGGGCTCGGACCGAGCTTAACCGAGGAGTACTAGTAAGGGCTGGGCTTCAGCTTATGTGCTGCGCCATCCACTATTACATGGGCCCTTGATTTCAGATTGAGGTGGGACAAGAGAAGTGGAAGGACTAAGAGACCAAGGAGCGAGAAACTAGTAAATGATTTGAAGGGTATCTAGTTTGATTTCTGACTGAAGACCAAGTACATACAGAGTGAGACTTATATACAGATAACCAAGGAAACAGGGTTGGACAGAACTAACTAGGGGAATCAAGGAGTTCGGGGACAGAGTACAGGGAACGGGCTTGGGCTCGGGCTTGGACTGCTTCGGGACGGGCTCGGATAAGGTTGGGCTCAGGGTATGGGCTCAGGACGGGGTTAGTTGCCGAATATGGTTGCCAGAGATCCGCGAGGGACCGGATCATAACAGTATTCCCTCCTTAAGGCCGAGACCCTCGAGGCCGCAATGGAGTAGTTGAGTTAGCCTCTTATGGCTATTCAACGTCGGCTCCGAGGTGAAAGTT
>QFFB01007156.1:0-12313 GCA_003316465.1 Ramaria cf. rubripermanens
TGAGATGTCGTCAGAGAAAGCGAGAGGGTGTTAATGGCAGTAATCAATAGACGGAAAAAGGCTGCGTCCGAGACTAGTGGTATTACTACGCCGCTATTAAAATTATTCATTGAGAGGGAACTGAAAATCTGTCATCACAGCTATCTGAAGAACATACGGCAACTACTCTCACTTAACAGAACAATCACCCGCAGGATATGCAATATGTGTGGCGGCGGTAGCATCCCAGTAGGTGGTGTGTCCCGGTATAGAGCGCTTTTGCAAGTTCCATAGGAGGTCGTGACTAGGAGGTTGAGTTATTGGGGGTGACATGACCACGGCATCATCCGTATACTCGTGCTGCAAAGTGGGGGCGCCATCCGCTGGAGGCGGAACATACTCATTTGCCATAGGGTTGGACGGGCTGGGTCGCAAAGCATTGGACGGCGTGAGGAGTGAGGATAACTCAGAATCCAAGTCTTCTGTGCAAACCTTCTGCAAAGGTGGGGATGGCGGGCATGGTTCCTCTACCCAGAACCTTAGTCTGGGAACGATCTCTCCTAACTCTCCGGGTTCAGCGAGCTCGTATACAACTCTCGTGGGTGATCGTCCACTTAAAGTCAATAAGGAAGGCTCAACCGAGGAGAAACCTGTGTCAGTCTCTAACTCCGAGCCTGCTGTCCTTGCTCGGCTTGAAGAGGCTGGCCCAGAAAGCTGTCGTGACCACGCCTTCGTGTCCTTCTGTTGCAGTACCTCAAGTACAAGCGGACCAAGCCCCCAGGATTCCAGCTCTGCAACAAGCTCGTTTATGAGTTTCTTGAGCTGCGCAGCCCGGGGTAATATTGATAATGAGTCAAAATAATTTAGCTTGGCTTACTTGTCTATATTCGATGGCGCTGCTTCGCAGCTCGCTTGGCAGCGTCAGCAGCAGCTGCGAGTATGCTTTCGAAAAGTGCATCGCATCCACAATACTAGCGAGTTGCGCTGTGTTAATTTTGCGCTGACTCTTGGCCTGGCTCTGACTCAGTCTGACTCAGCGAAAGCAGTCAAATAAGTACTGCTGTTTCCTGGACTTCCTTACCACAACTTGACTTTTGTACATGTCCAACATACCTCCTGATCCTCCCGATCCTCCCATATCAACAGACGCCTCAAAATTGCTGAGTTCCGACTCACTCACAAATCGAAATAGTTCCCATCGCAGCAGACATCGAGGTCGAGGTCGAGGTCGAGGTCGCGGCCAATTGCAACATGCACATGTAGTTCAAAATGAAACGGGTACATCTATACCTAGAGGACGGCGAGGCCGTCGAGCATCCACATCCAAGGAGCGCTCTCCAGGCTCATCTGAAAGGGCAGGTATGGACTTTGTCTCTCCACGAACCTTGGATGGCGGTGGTCCTTCCGGCAGGCCTGCAGACACCTCCCAAACCCCTACTAATATACGCACGGGTCGTAAACCTGATGGGAAACACTCTGATAACCCTCAGAGTCTCTCCCTGTCTATTGTAGGTTCGAGGAATCAAGATCGCTCTCGAAGAGGCCAGTTTGGTTCTCAATTGACAGAGCAACGTAGTGCTCGCGTTGCCCCACACTCACGACGTGCTTCAAGCCCTCCGCCCAACAGCGACTTGACAACACGTCTCACTTTTGCTTTAAGGAGGCCACCCTACCCGGACTGCCCCATTTGTTTTAATCCATTGCACCCTGCTCAAGCCACATGGTCTTGCTCTCTGTCTGACGAGGTCACCTCGTGTTGTTGGGCCTCTTTCCATCTTAAGTGTGTACGCGAATGGGCCAAGAAGAGCACCAAGGAGATCAGAGATGCGTTCGTAGCTAGAGAAGTGAACGAGGAGGAATATTGGCGATGTCCAGGTTGTCAGACGAAGAGGAATCAGGTGCCTCAGAGCTACCTGTGATTGTTCCCCTTTCTATGCTTTTCTTGTCATTCTTAACACATTGTTCCTAGTTGTTTCTGTGGGGCCGTTAATGATCCTAAGCTGGGCATCGCAACACCTCATAGGTATGACATCGACACCTTGAGTTCCACGTCCTCTGATTTGTTCTTCGTTTTATAGTTGTGGAATGGCTTGCAGCCGTAGAAGGTCTTCGTGCGACCATCCTTGCCCGCTCAGCTGTCATCCCGGTTAGAACATACCTTAATGTCGGTAATCTAAGTTGCTCATACAATGCATCCAGGACCATGCCCACCCTGTATACTTACGGTCCATCCATCTTGCCATTGTACGAAGACGGTACTTTCCATCCGATGTGCTCGTTCCCACGCCACATCCACGCCGTCCCTTTCTTGCGGTCAAACTTGTGGGCGACCTTTACTGTGTGGTAATCACTTTTGCGACAGAGAGTGTCATCCTGGAGAATGTGCACCTTGTACAAAATCAGAACTTGTCAAATGCTTTTGTGGAAAGAATTCAACCCTGGTCGGGTGTGGCGAAGGTATGTCTTCGAGGCGTGGAGCTTTCCTCCTTGGTGAAGATGGGCATGAAAAAACTTGGGTTGGAAGCTACGATTGCAGCAATAAGTGTGACAGGTACAGCATCACTCTTTTGGATTATTTCCGCTTACTCATAGAACCGATTCATAGGATTTTAGATTGTGGCGTCCACACTTGCTCAAAGGTATCTCAATTGATTCATCATAGTGTTTCCTCTTTAAGATGTTTCACAGGGCTGTCACATTCCCTCTTCAACTCCAGCCCGATGTCCGTTTGATCCTACTCTGAGGACAAACTGCCCCTGCGGCAAGCATCCCTTATTGGAGCTTATCAATGAACAACGTACTAAATGCACCGATCCCATTCCTACTTGCGACTCAACATGTGGAAAGCCGCTCCAAGGCTGTACTCACTATTGCTCTGCAACCTGTACGTTTACCCAAGCCCATTTATCCCTTTGGATCCTAGTTTGATTTCACCGTCAGGTCATCTGGGAGATTGTCCCCCTTGCTCTATCCCTGTGGCTATACCATGCCGCTGTGGATCTACAACTCGTTTCGTTCCTTGTAACAAGCATCAACACGATATTGTTCAAGGTGGGGAAATCGTATTATGTGACAAGGTGTGCGGTGCGTTACGTCTATGTGGACGGCATCAATGTCCCAGAAATTGTTGTCCGCTCGCTGCCATGTCGAGAAACAAAGTAGGGAAGGGTAAGAAAAGCAAAAACGGACCGCAGCAAGGATTAATGGATAAGGAATGGGAAGATGTAGAGAAGCTGTGGCACGAGTGTGATCTAGTCTGCGGTAAAATGTTAGGCTGTGGATCGCATAGGTGAGTCTGCATCCTCCATGTTCATGCATAAGATTTGATGGAGTTGCAGATGTGCGGAGCCCGATCATCGGGGGCCGTGTCCTCCTTGCTTACATTCCTCCTTTGATGAAGTACGTTACCCTATTGACATGTAATTGCCGTCTGACAAACTTTCACTCAGCTCGTTTGTCGCTGTAGCCGCACCGTCATTGTCCCCCCAATTCCATGCGGCACATTAATCAACTGCACCTTTCCATGCAACCAGCTACCACCGCTTTGTGGACACCCAGTAACCACACACACTTGCCATGAAGATCCTTCTCAGTGTCCGCCATGTCCTTTTTTGACCACAAAACGCTGTGCTTGTGGGAAATCCAATATAGGCAATGTCAGATGTTCGCAGGAGAAGGTATCCTGCGGACAACCATGCGGCAAGTGAGTACATATATTGCGGGTCATTTTCTTGGATCAAGTTATGCTGAGATATGAACTTAACCTAGACTTCTGGGTTGTGGTTTTCATCGCTGTCAGAAACTTTGTCACGGTGATGATTGTGGTGATTGCTCTTCAGTTTGTGGAAAGCCTAGAAAGTTGTGGTGCGTTTTTGCCGAATTTCCCCGTAAATCTGTGTTTTAGCTCACCCTTCACTGCAGTCTTCCTGCACACCATCCTTGCTCTCTGCCATGCCATGCACCATCTGCATGTAACGAGTCCGAGCCATGCGGCGCCATGATTACAGTTGCGTGTCCCTGTGGGCGTTTCCAACAGCCCACCAAGTGTGGTAGATGTGATTCCAATCAGAACAGGCCTGTGGCCCAACTACACTGCCGAGACGAATGTGGTGTTGCAAAGCGCAACGCCAAGCTGGCAGAAGCACTAGGGATCTCGGGCACCAAGAACAGCACAAATGTCGTTTACTCGGAAGACTTGGTAACATTCGGAAAGACAAATGGGAAATTTGTCGCACTAGTTGAGAAAACTTTAAACGAGTACGTCCAACACCAAAGGACAAGTTGATCCTTCCTGATGGTATTCGAGCAGATTTGTACAGTCCGACAAGAAGACGCAGGTCCTACCCTATATGCCTGAGAATAGACGGAAGTTTGTGAAGGAGGTGTGTCGTTTTGCGTACGAATATTGTGGCTATTGACATGCTTGGCAGCTTTGTCAGCTTTATCGCATGGACACTCAGCTAGTTGATCAAGAACCCAGGCGCAGGTAAACTATGAAGCATTGATGCCAGCACTTTCACTCATGCTAACCACTTATCTCACAGTATCCAACTTCATCGACGAATTGATACGCGAACGCCGACACCTGTTCTCACTGCTTTCATTGCCTCTCAGAACCCAACTCCAAGCTTGGGCAAACTTGCAGATCTACGGGCAACCCCAGCTACGCGCATAGTACCAGCAGTTGTGCGATCTTCGATTGGACCTACAAGCCGAGGATGGACATCAGTAGTATCTTCCGCTCCTCAGACCGACACCTCGAGAACTGCTTTGTCATCCGGAACATCCCGTCCCCCTGTGACACCTAAACCCCCTGTGTCTGTTCCCCCCTCAGAAAACAGGGTGCGCGAGAACTGGGATTCGGACTAAGGAGATTCGGTTCGGTCTGCACCGTAGTCATTTAGGTAGTCGACCTGTAGACTCTGGATCTTTCAATGCACTGAGACCAACCACAGAAACATAAGTACTTCTGAACTAGTTTGTGTCTAGTGCATTACTACAATGAGTACGATGTTTCAGTCATGGTCTATCAATTATGAAGGTTCCGAGATGTCTTCGGGTCTATGTTGAATTTTGTCACCAGAAGCTTCATAATAGTGACTTTAAACCAGACAAGATCCTCGTGTTTGCTCAGTCTACACCATTCTTCTCATGCCAACACCTAGAGGCCAGAAACCCTGCTCATTCTACAGGACCAACTCGTGTGTGAAAGGAGCCGCATGTCCTTACTCGCATACAGAGCAATCCCAGAGCTCCTCACGCATTGTCTGCAGGCACTACAACACTGGAACTTGCCGCTTTGGTGAACGATGCAGGAATATTCATGCCAAGCCTAACGAGATCGCTACTGTGGCATCCAGCCAAACGCCCTGCGTCTTTTGGGCAGCCGGAAACTGCACCAAGGGGGATCAATGCCGCTTCTTACACAGTCCATTGGCATCCGATAAAATTTCTTGGCGGGAGCAACGACCGAGTCATAGCGACTGGCTGAACTTTGGAAAGTCAGCCATTCGAGCCACCATGTTACCAAATGACTCGAGTGAACAGGTTAGACTGATTCATTTAGTTTTCGTGTTTCTAGTCGCTGAAGAGTTTAATGTAGACATCCCATCAACGTTTGCTACACGAGTCCCCAGTTCATGAGGTAAGAGTTTAGTGAATATAGAGATGCGTTGACAGATGTCATCGATTAGGCCCTGGCCACTTCGCCAAATCCGACAACTTTGTCGGCTATCGAAACCAAAGATACAGAAGAAGTCAGGAACCATATGTCTTCAGAAACAACTGTTGAACGGAGCTTCAGTCGCACCCGAGCCACTTTTGGGGCCGGTGCTGCGGTACTCGAAGTACAAACCGCTTTCGAGTCTCGTCGACTTACATTATCGAATCTCTCACATGAGGTTACTCAGAAAGAGATTGTTGATCTTGCGGAGGCACTAGGTTCATTGAAATCCGTCGTTCTCACCTCACCCGCTCCCGGAGTTACCGGCAAGGCCGAGCTTGAGTATCTTGACATAAATTCTGCCAAAACGGCGGCGGCGACACTTGATGGGCAGGAGTTGCACGCTCGGAGGATCGCTGCGCAGTTAAATTTGAAATCGGTAGATATCGACACGGCAGACCTTCGTAGCAGTACGCTTAAGATAAGCTGGTTTGCACCGTCACGACTGGCATACGCTCATTACGACGCCATCTCCGTCGCCATTCGAAAAGCTTCTGTCCTGAACGGGAAAAGCTTTGCTGGTCGGAAAGTGTCCACGACTTTTCAGCCGCCTTCTGCACGGCAACGATCCTCATTCACGGTAATAGTGAAGGGCCTTCCCCTCAAAGTCCAGGTTCCTGACCTGATAGATTTTTGTGGCACAAACTCGGTGACACTTTCCCAAGCAAACTACCACGGCAAAGAAGGTACGGCCCAAGTTCGGAAGCTACTCGAAGACTGTGGTCCTCTGGAAAGCTTCGATCAGTCTCATCCAAAGATGAATGACATTAAATTCAAAGCCCTTGTGCGCTTCGCCAAACCAGAACATGCTATTGCGGCAGAAAAAAAAATGCATGATCAAAGCCATCAGTTCCTCGGTGGCGCAAAGACTTGGGTCATACTCTTACACTCTATTAAATACAACCTTCCTTTGTCCCAATTCAACGCACTTAAAGACGAGTTTCATCAGATGCAACATATGGACGACCAGAGTGCAAAAATACGCATATATGATAAGGATGAAACAGGACAACCCGTTGACCCAGTTTGCGTACGAATCTATGGGGATGATCCCAAGGCGTTGTGTCGACTCAAGTCAACTGTTGAAGGAATTGTCTCGGGTGAAGAACTTAAACACGAGGGAGTCCTCGTATGGGATGAATTCTTCCACGGGGAAGGATCACAACCGTTTTTGGAACACGTACAACATAAGTCGGGTGCTTTCGTGCGCAGAGATACCAGGCGAAAAAAAATACAAGTTTCAGGTAAACCAGAGCAGAGACTTATCGCTCTTGAGCTCCTATTGGAGAAAACCGTCGAGTTGCAGGCGCAGCGGCATCGTATCTCGCTCACTAAACCTGAATTAGGTAGATTACTACAAGGAGGATTCACACGACTGCAAGCCTTATTAGGAAACGACAAACTTACGCTTGATATCAGGACACGGACGTTAGTCGTGCAAGGAGGAGAAGAAGATATTGAAGTAGCTAAGCTCTCTCTGAGGACTATCAATCCCAGCGTCGCCCCACCGACTGGAAGCGGTGGCGACTGCCCCGTGTGCTTTTGTGACATCACCAATCCCGTACAACTTGTATGCGGTCATACGTATTGTTTTGCGTGTCTTCGACATTATCTCATCTCTGCCGAAAGCTTCCCAGTCAAATGCCTTGCTGAGGAAGGACGGTGCGATCAGCCTATGCCACTTGATGTGATCATTCGCATCCTTTCGCCGGCTGACGAGATGAAGCTCTTCGATACCGCCTTCCTTGCCTACATCCACCAACACTCTACCGAGTATCACTATTGCCCGACGCCTGACTGTGAGCTGATCTACCGTCCGGGTGAGCCAGGCATGGTTATACGCTGTTCCGCGTGTTTGGCTCGAATCTGCGCTCACTGTCATGTCGAAAATCACGAGGGTCTCACTTGTAATCAGCACCGCGACAACATGTCGGGCGGAGAGCAGGCTTTTATAAGGTGGAAACAGGAAAACAACATTAGTGCGTGCCCGGGGTGCAGTGCCAGTATCGAAAAGAATGGCGGTTGCAACCACATCACTTGCTTAAGGTGCGGCACGCACATGTGTTGGGTGTGCAAGAAGACGTTCGATGCCAAGGAGATCTACCGCCACATGAGTATTGCTCATGGTGGTTACGGACTCTAAGCTCATTGGCCATTCTACAGATCGCAATCAAGTCCGAGGTCCATTCCACTGTGTCGTAGCCGAGTTTGTCATAGAATAATACCATAACCTGAGTTGAATTTCGACATAGTGTTTATAGGACCCTAGAGCCGTGTCAGACCATCGCGAACAACTCGGAGAATGACATGTTGACAGACTGGCGGATAGAGTTCGATTTGAGGCGGAGTCTGGGCCAACAAAGAGAGGTGGGAAGATGTTTCGAAATACGTGATAGTGCCAAAAGGGAGCGTGACGCATATCACTTACCGTGCCGAACTTCGACATAAACTTTGGTTGAGCGGAGTTTGCTGCACCACCGTGACTGTTGAGGTGCTCATACTGCTTATGGTGGGCCCGATCTCTGTAAAGATGGCTTTACTTCGCACCGCCTCTCTCCAAATTCTCCCATCTGCAAACCAGCCGGTAAAGGTTTGAGCCTTTCTTCGTTTCCCCTCATCTCCTTACTCACATTGTTTGTGTTGTATTCTCATCCCCCTCTTTTCAACTTATGTTAATTAGTCGCAGGGACTCTTTACGGGTCTGTCATTAAGCGATCCTTGCCCTCTTCCTCATTGTGCAGGTTCCCCCGTTGACATGTGTCCCCCAACATTCCCTTCGGAATGTGAACAATGCGTCACCGAATGCGATGTCGAGACCTGCGGCCTGAACACCGAAGACCAGTGCACAGACCGTTGCCTTGTCGTGCCATGCGAGGACCCCTGCCTCGACAGCTGTGGCATATGTACTACTCCCATTAGCCCCCAGTGTGAAAATGGACAATGTCATGGTTTCGAGGACATCGTCAGTTTCTTTCTCGGACTACCTTGTATTCCGTTGCCTGACCACCCACAGTTCAAGTCTGCTTCCGGCCTATCGTATTTGGAGACTCCCTCCTCGCACCTTACGACACAGGCGTCCATCACGCAGGATCACAGCAGTACATCATATCCTGATTGGAGTAACACGTCTCTTTCCAGAGAATTAGATGCACTCGTCTGCGCATGTAACACACAGTCGCTGCCACACCCATTCGATTGTAATTCGTGTGATCCAAACATACTTCTAGTCAACAAGCCTCGTTATAATTCACAACAGCAGCAGCCCCCTGCTACTGCGATCTCTGTATCTGCCCCAATCTATAGTCCCGGTTCTTCCGCATCTGTTCTGAATTCTCCGAAGCTTACACCAGATGCGTCCTCCTGCTCCAGCCCTGATCCATCGCTGGTGGTCGCGACCTCTACCCAACCTTCCCCACGCACCATGTCGTATGGGCTCTTGCATCACGATGGCCTGAGTGATCGGCAGGACTGCCCCAAACCTCTGGAATGTCGTTGGGCCGCGTGCGGGATGGTGTTTGACACCCCCCGAGACTTGGTCACGCATGTCAATACCGCTCATCTGCAGCTTTCTCGCTCAAGCGAAGGGGTTCCAACACAGAGGCCCCCTTTCCATCAACAGCCATCAACCTCCGCCGATGAGCATGCTACCTTTCCAGACCCAAACTTGCTTTATTGCTTGTGGGATAACTGCAGCCACTTTCCCACACCATCGCAAGTCCCTGGTCCTTCTGTTGGCAATGTAATTGAGGCGGCCAAAGGGTTCCTTGCCTACCATGTGCAGCAGGACCACCTTGGCATTCCAGTTTCTCACCGCTCGACGTCCAGTGAGCCAAACGAGACTATGCGAGATGCAGAGTGTGTAATTCCAGACATGTCTTCTCATGGTCCGGCCTCTGCATCTGCATCTGCCTCTACTTCACCTGCACGTTGCCAGAGCTCCCCATTGCCCCCCATTGACCATCGGAACGTCCACTCCGGTGTTGATACGGCCCCTGTACCTTCACAATTTTTGTGCAAATGGCAAGCTTGCACGCAACCCGGTGTTCCGTTTGGCTCAGTTGTAGACTTGACAGCGCATATCACGGATGTCCACGTGGGTGTGGGCAACTCACGCTATCACTGCCTGTGGGATAGTTGCAGTCGCCATGGAGATTCGGGGTTTACAAGCAAGCAGAAAATCCTGCGACATATTCAGGTGCGCTGTGTTTGATATGCCCCTTCATTAACGTTTTGACGGTCGTATGTGGGGAATTGGGTAGTCTCATACAGGTGAGTTCATGAGGCGCATTGAGTCCATCCACCATTGAGGCTTCAACAGGATATCGGCCGTTCAGATGTGAGATATGCGACCAGTATTTTTCGGAAGCAGCTACCCTTCAGCAACATATGCGCCGACATACGAAAGAGAGTGCGTGTCGAGTGTACAATCTTTCAAATTACACTGACACTGCCATCGAATTTTGCAGAGCCGTACATATGTGGCTTTCCGGGATGTAACAAGGCATTCGCAATCACTGGCGCATTGACGATCCACCGGCGCGTGCACAGTGGAAGTAAACCTTTCAAGTGCCCACATTGTAACAGGTAGGTCAATATCTGATTCGTTTGAGGCTATCTCGTCTTAGTTCAACTCAGATCTTTCTCCGAGTCATCTAACTTATCAAAGCACGTACGAACACATACCGGCGATCGACCCTATATCTGCCCTCACCCTGGCTGCGAGAAAAGTTTTGCGCGACCAGACCAGGTTGCACGACACAAGAACGTGCACACCAAGAAAAGAAAGGCGGGATATATTGTGAATATGGTAACACCGAGCGAGGAAGGGATGGATGTAGACGATTAACTGCGGACTAAGTAGTTTGTACTGTATTAGCTGGGCATTCATATGCATACTGTACGGACACCATAGCGGTTATGCCAGTTTATATTGACGTGCTGAGTTGCAGATCTGCCGCTCAGACGTGAGGAAGAGGAAATCTCAAAGGCCACGTAACATGTTAGACCTGACCAGGATTATTAAGATTGATGTATACCATGGGAGAAAGGGATGGGAGGTGGTAAGGAGCAGGGGAAAAGCTAGCCAATTTGGAAAGAAAATACAAAATGACTGAGATGTGGTTATTTTGCCGTGTATCGTGATCAACAAGTCTGTCAACATTATGAATAAATCAGTATCATAGAGGAAGATGTCGGTGAAGAATAAGGCATCAGACATGCGAAAGAATCCACCAAAGCAGACTCTTCCGAAGGTAGCTGAGATAGTTTCTTCATTCCACAAAGGAGATAAAGCCAAATGCCTCAAGACATCATATACATACACGTCTCAAAAGCCAAAACTCGACTTACCTTGAGCAACGACATACGCCAGTGATTCGAGACAATTGTTCAAAGCCAGTAACAGCAAGCCATTAAATCAGAGAATAAAGCCTTGATCAAACTCAAGCTTCAAGGTTTGCACGTTGAACAGATGGAGGTGAAGGTAGACCGTAGAAATTATGTGATTGAAGCGGACTTTATATAGCCTGCCCTTTCAACTCCGACGTGCTACGAGCTCGCGAGGAGGAAATATGTCGAACCCCTCTCAAGCTGGCCCATCCTCGAATCAGGCGCAGCAACCACCGCCAGATCAGTCGCAGCAGGGGGGCTCTTCGGCATCTGGCTCTGCTCGCCATGCAGAAGAACAGGCGAGGAAGGACCGCACGCTGACGGAGTTTATGCTGATGTTAGATGAGTACGAGCCTATGGTGTGTTATTGGATTCGGCTGGTGCATGTGGAAGTCGAAGAACCGATGTATATGCTTTCACGAACCAGATACCGAACGAAGTCACAGACTTTTATTTACAGCGCGTTGGTTTTGAGTGTGAAGATGTCCGATTGTACGTCCACATACCATAATAGTCTGGAGCCACCTGAAACAGTTGGCGTTTAGGAAACGCTTGCTGTCTCTTGCTGCACAGAAATTCGTCTCAGATATTGCGGCTGACGCGTACCAACACGCTCGCATACGGACAAACGCTGCTCCTGGTGGTCGTGGACGAGGCGGTGGAACATCATCGGCTAGGGTCAAGCTTTCACGAAACGCTTTAGTTCGGCTTGTAGCTGACGTTCACCTAATCACTCTGCAACAGGATAAGACCAAGACCGTGCTGACCATGGACGATCTCACTGCGGCACTCGCAGAGTATGGTATTAACTCGAAGAAACCTGAGTTCTTTATGTAGCCACCATGATAGACATAACGTTGTATTGTTTCAGTGTACATTTCTATTCACTCTCCGTATTGTACTGTTGATGTGCTTCGGTCGCACTCTGTACAACACCTATACCACTTGTTCGACACCGGGAGGAAGTTCATAGCCACCTTGACGACGGACCTGCAAAAATACCATCAGCAAGATGGCCAACGAGCCAATCAAGCCCGTTACCTCATCGAAGACCTCCATCTCAAACAGGCTAGTCTCAAGGCTCCAGAGTTCATGCTCCGTCTTTCCGTCTCTGATAGAACGAGCGGCTGCATCAGCAATATAGTGATGGCCACGTCCAGTGTGCCGAAACTCTCGTGTTTCCTCTCTGACCACTTCTCCTGATCCAGACTTAGAAAAGTGCTG
>QFFB01007161.1:0-13181 GCA_003316465.1 Ramaria cf. rubripermanens
ATAGACCTGGTACTGCTCGGGCACCGTATGCGACCTAAGGCCGAGTTAAGCTTGCCAACGCCTAATGGGCCAGTACAAGGACTTACCAAAGTTGGAAGACGAGAGACGAGGCATAAACTGGTCATAATATTGATTTGCCGAGTTCGGAGAAGCGCAAATTAGGCGCTTACATAATACTAACACGACGGCAACCTAGAAATGAGCGACTGTTTTCCCTTGGCATGATGTACACTAACACCATGGCTCATCTTCAACACAGCAACGCCTTCTTGACTATTCGTGAAACCCTTTTGTCCACCGCCAGTTGCCAGAACAAAAGCGGCTGGAATTAGCACCGCGACGACACTAAGCGTGAGTAAGAAGCTGTTTACGCTGGTAGCAGCTGACCAGACGTAGGCAACGTTAGCGACGATTGGGAGCCGTATAAGTGTCGGTATCTAAACCCACTTGCCAAGAATCCTTGTTCTGAAAAACATAATCCGCCCGCGAAGAAACACAGACCAAGAACGAGCACTGCGGTGACCCTACATCCCGTGTGAATTAGACTGATGGATGAACTGTTAAAGTTACCCACATATGTTTGACAGGACGGATCCCACGACTGTATGTGATTCAGATGCAAAGACCCATGCAAGGAATTCAAGCGCTCACGAGACGACTGCACCACTGAAAGTTTACATTGTGTCAGGGCGACAATCTAACCGGCCGGATTAGTGTGTCAGAAAAACAAGTATCCTCAACCTAAACAGACATACCCCCACAATTAGTTCAATGCTAGAAGCCAAGAAAAACCCTCAGATTACAAAGGCAGTACATCGGACTACAGGCTTACGCGTTTCCCTGAGCAATTTCGAAGAGATTAATACCGGTTTGAATCCAATGAAAAGGTGGACGTACAATAGTTGCCTTTAGGAACCCAGCAATTGTTTCACCCACTCTGATCGACAGGTCTTGAGTAGCAAATCCTAGAAGCTGCAAAACTAATTAGTAGCAATAGGATGACTACTTATGTTAGCTTTACTTTAGCCAAAGGAATAATTGCCACAAAGGAGACTGGCGGTGTAAAAAAAATGAATTTGGAACTGATGGATGGACCGGTTGGCAACACTCACAAACAAAGAGAATGATGTCATTCTGTTTGTAAAAGTGCATCGCCCACTTTGGAAGTACAGGGTATCAGCATAATCGTACATCTTTTATGAGTTATGTTTTACTTACTGAGAGGGGGATGAATACAAGGAGAACATTGAGCCCTGTGCAAATTGCCAACAATCAAGGTAAGTATATGAACTGATGAACACTAACAAGAAGCCATGACGGCCGCCTTTAGGCTCTGGAGATTAGTAGGTCTTTTTCCCATGGCTTTGGTGGCCTCATTAAAATGGTGAAGGCACGGCTGAGTTTTAAGCTGCCTGCGGGTGATGTCGCTCTGGGAGTGGGCATTGTGTCCCTACGGAGAGGTTCGGCCACTATGACCCGCCTGTCTCTGGGCGATGGCTCAGACGAGGCTTTTGGCAGAAGTTCCCTGCCCTCTGAGCCATTTCGCGTTCGCGTCGACAAACTGGAAAGCGTAGCTCGTAGCAGAAGCTAGGGCTTACCTATGAGAGGCTGCTGTGGCTTTCCCTGGCGGGACATGATGGTTTATAAAAAGGCCCGATGCGTGGTTTGAAGAGTTATAGTACTGAGTTTTAGATATTGGACCGGCAGACGCGCGAAATGCAGAACTGGTCAGAGAAACACTGTGGCGGTTATTGGAGCGGTACTGCCATTGTGCCAGGTTTTGGCGCCTGGCACGAAGGCAGTGGATGAGAGTAAGGGGGCGTGACTGCTTGTGTTAAAGCGCCGTCTCATCATAGCTGATTAGCTCCTCATACGTGTGTCGACAGCATGAGCCGTTGAGGTATCGAGTCAGTTTACTCGGTTTATGTTATTGTCTGTACCGACTATCAGTCCAGTCGTGGTTGTAGTTGGTCAGCGAACGATAATTATCTGTACTGGCTATCATTCTAGTACAGGGCTTGTGTAAATACAAAGTGTGATACGTGCGATTAGGATCTCACCTCAGTCGTGGCGGTAATTGGTCAGCAACTTGAGAGATTCCATCTCCGGGAAATAAGTATCTACTAGTACGTAAGCGTATCACATTTGTCCCATAAGTCAAGTTACATGTACTCCGACAGTTTATTCTAAGTTTAAGCGAGGCACGAGCTTAGACCAGTCGAATTGCACGGCCGCGCACTCGCGCAACCAGCTACCTCATCATGCGCAAGTTGCCCATGTCAACAACACCTGGCGTTGTTTTCCGCGCGTAGCTTAGTTCACTCGCGGTACGCGTTCCTGCGTCGCTCAACGCATGGAGCGTCACTAACCATAGCTCCGCGCGCACAGGGTTAGTGTCTCGGAATCACACAATGCAGCGGAGACCGCTCGCTGCAGCATGTGTTTTTTCAGAGGGGCTCACACCAACCCTTTTAGCTCTTATACGCATACTCGCACATGCACTCGCTTGCTGCATCTCCACACCTCGCTCAGGTAAAAACAACGCTCGCCCGCTTGCCGCAAAATCCGCTGACCTCGCAACAGATTCTATTTTGCGTTTCCCAGCCCTGCCCACCCTTTTCTTTTTTTTTTGCTCTCCCCGCTTGCCTACCCGCTAGCTGGCGCAGCACGAACGCTTTTTCCCATAACGGGTTTTTTACTGCCATGTGTTGCGTCCGTGCTCTGCGCCAACAGACTCTTCCATCGCTACAGACTTTCTAGTATGACCTTGTTTTACACGGACGCCGTTCCCTTACATACATGTACAATACGCCCTTGTCAATCTTCTTTCGCGCGCGGCTGCCTCGCCAGGCGCCGGTTTCGGCCCACTAACTTGTCGTCCCCTCACTCCAACTCGCCTTACCCAGGCACGTCGCAATTCGAGTCTTTTTATGTGCATTTTGGAAGTGCAACTGACCAACGGACCGCGAACAAGAGACGTGAGCTACTACTGGGCTGACCGCACTGGGTTGCGAAAGCAAGATTTACACGTCAAAAGGAAAATTACGCTGCCATATCCATTACTTAATACCCCCATTTAGGTTGAACCCTACCCATCTCATCAGGAAGGTGCGACGCGTAGGGGGTTTTCCCATCCCATTCATTATCCCTCATTCACCTCAACCCAACCCACCCCTGGCTCATCCGATATAAGAACTACCATCAACACGGGTTGTTGCTGGTGTTTATGATAGACTGGAGGAAAGAACAAGGATGTTGGCGGTAATCCTGGAGCGGTTTATGGAGGAGACCTTTCGAATAATATCCCCCTAGCCATACTTATTACTTTGAACACCATCCAGCGTAAATTAAATTTAAATTTAAATCGAAACCGACAGTTTGCACAGCCGTCCGAAGTCTCACTTCGGACGGCAATCCACGATATGGAAGGGGTTCAGGCGACGGTGAATATCAGTGGCGAGTTTAGACGCACGTAGAATATCAGTCCTTTAGACGGATATGCGGGCCGTATGCAGTGTAACTGAGAAGTCTATCTGTAGCCGCAAATTAGGGTGGGGACGGGAACAACGCTGACGTCTGTTAAGGTATAAGACAGGAGGGGTGTGCTGAAGAGAAGGCTGAGAGGCGAGAGGCAAACACAGAGACAGTTGGGAAAAGGGCAGGCAAGGGCTTGGAGTAGCGCATGCTTAAAGAGGGGTCGAAGGGCTGATTGTTAGATTCAGAGTGGGAGGCAAGAAGGCTCGAGGAAGAGTGAGAGTCGGACGGTGAGTCGGTGAGCGAAGGGGTCGAAGCCGCGAACTGAAACCCGACGATTCACCCACATCCTATACTCCCACTCCCGTACTACAACTCAACGTGAGCAGGAGTTCACGAGCATACGAGCCGAAAACGCATCTTGTGCTTGCGTGAGGTCGCCGTGAGCTATCAGTGAAGTCGTGATGTTTAGCAAACGTCCTCTACTCCGACTCGCGGGTAACGCTGGGTCAAACAGCAACGCACGCTCCTGAGAAACATTCGATTACGACTGGGATTGGGGTTAGGACTGGGATTGCCAAGACTAAATGGCAAGCGGGAGAGCGTGACACAGCCACCTACGCCAAATGGAGCGACAGGCGCGAGCAGGGAGAATATGGTTATAGAGATTACGCGATTATGCGAAGGTCTTTGGGCTTAGGACGGGTGCGCGGCGCATGATGGCGAGGATGTAGGCCTGGGGAGAGACGTACTACTGCCGAGCTCGAACTCGGAGATATGCTTCCATTCTCATACATACTTTTACTCCCACTTTCTTGCTCTCGTCCTCATTCTACACATAACCACAGACCATACCGGATCAAATGAGCACCAGGGGCACGGTTGCAGGATAACCTAGCGCGGAGATAAATACACGCGTTGTACTTGCAGCTGCTGTTGCTATGAAGTTGCGGTTGCAGTCGCCCATGCCGTGATAGCACACCCCGCTCCGTACATACCACCTTCAACTGCGAAGAGCCGCTGCGTGCCACACTTCGTGAAAGCGGCGATACCTCTAAGAAGAGGGCATGTCGTTGTTTGTCCAGCTCCCGCCTCGCGTATCACATCGATCCAAAACGCAGGAGAGGATGTGTAATGTCTATCTACCCGAAACTTGGTCGAGAGGAGGTATGTGCGTACCAACCCAGACATAGCTTTACGCGGTCGAGAGGTACGTCGCGGATAGAAGAAGCTGGAGTTGGAGGGGGGGAAGGTATGGAGAAGAAATGTGTGTGGGAGCTTGTAGAGTGAAGGCCCGCGTCGAAGGGTATGGCCGTAATACCAAGCGAACCCGCCTCAGCGACAATGTTAGGCCCACACGGGCACAGGCATAACCCTGGATTAACAGCCTCACGACCACGTCCATCCGGGGAGAGGAGGCAACACGCAAGACATAGTAGTGCACGTGAACACAAGGAAACGGCGGGAATGTTCAGGGATGCGCGTCTGTTTATAGCTTTCGAGGTTGAACTACGTAGCATGTGAGCATCATCATTGTCAGCGGCAGCACACAGTCAACGAGGAGCGCCCAATGCACTCTGATACACTCTACCCTCCCCTGCCCATGGATAGCAGACCCCTAGCCTTACGCCTGTACATGCCCGTACCGCTCCTTTATACTTCCTCTACGAATACCCAATATTCATCCAAGACGACGACTGCGAAAAAGCGACTTATGTGACGAACGCTATCCTTCGGCTATATTTCCTTCGAGAACTATATCCGCGAGGCTCGGAGACATATGGAAGCAAAGGAATGCATGAAACCCCAAGTGTTCAACGTTGAATGCTTTCCGCGATGTTTTCATACTATGTACGATGGAGTGGAAGTTGTTGAAGGGAGGCACACAGGATAATAGCGAGGAGGAAAAAGAGGGGACTGGAAATAGCTTATCGTGGTCGGGTAGATTGGATGTCAAACGCAGACTTGAATAGTAATACAAACCCACGTGATCTCGATGAAGTGTTCTGCACAGGTTCACCCGTTCCTAAAGAACGACATTCTGTGTCAAACGTCGTCCGTGGCAGCAGCCGCACAGCATAATGTAGAGAAACCGTGTACAAGCCGACAAACGCCACATCGGGCATTATACCATTTCTGACACACTGAGTGAGAACATCATCGTTGTCTGGGGAAATGGTAGCCGTACTAGGTCTGGGCTGCCGACACTCGCAGAAAAGGCGTGGTTTGGTGAGCCTGTTCGACATCGAAGTCTACTGTCCTGCAGTGCGTCGTGGACCGTTGAGCCACTGAGCCATGTAAATAGCTCGTATCAAGTCTTGCGTGTTGTCTCGCCTAAGGCAGCGTATCGAGTCGCGTTACTGCCAATACGTGATACCCTACCAGAATAAAAAACACCCGGTCAGTGACAGAAAAGACCAATGTTTTGTCTAATCATTCGTATCGTCGCGATCCCATCATCCTGGGCCCGTCATGTCAATCGTTGTCCTGATCACGGTCGCAGTATTGACGCATCGTTATCCGGCTCCACTCAACTGGGTCGGCCTCGCCTGCCTAACAAGCTGGTACAAGCTCATGCAAGCTCTGACGTTCCTTGCAGTGTGGGCTCCTCGCCGTGTGACCGCCCAAGCTTCCCTGATCATAGTGTCCCTATCTCTGACCCATAGGAACCATCCCGTTGCTGGGAATGATCAATATGACGGCTGGCTCAAACTGAGATATCCGTACCACAGAACGATGGCGGCACAAGGTGGAAAATAGGGAGGGCATGCTGAGCTGGCTGGCAAGTGTGCATATCGCTGTTCCCACCGTTGATTCGGTTGAGTACAACAATACACACGTGACGGGTTGGAGGAGTACAACGTGGCATCACGAGTCAGCTCTGCTTCAAGATTACTTAGCTCCGTTGCATTGCAGTCATGGTCCCTCGGGCGGCTCATTCCTGTGATGAGGCGCTGTGAAAAATACTACCTGAGTCGGTCTGAACAGCTTTTCGCTTACTTAATCTTTCGCCAAGGTGACCCATAGCTCACTTCAGTTGCACCATGATTTGTACTGAACACAGCATGGTGCAGAACTGGCGTCGTGTTCAACCATTCCTGTGCTACCCCGCTGCGAAGCTGTCTCAGGTCTGATGACTCACACTCAAATTGACTCGCTAGCTTTGCGATTTTTTCGTCTAACCAGCATTCACCAAATTCGACGACTGGCGCCTGCGGCTGGCTATGATGGACGAGATATGCCACTAATTTCTACACGCTTCAACTACCGCTTCCGACTATCATGGTAATTTCCAATTCAAACGAACTGGTCCTTGGGGTGTCCTCCTATTCGGACCTACCGCAACTGCCTACAGCTTACCTTGTGCCCTCTGACAAGTAACCAAGGAGACTCCTCATCGATCCTCATATTTTTCTTCCTCTGGTATGTGCCCCTGCCTGTGCTATGGCAACTCTGCCTTTCCGCTGTCCCCGCAGCCGTAGCGCCCATGATCGGCATCAGCTGCACCATCTCTCTCTTGCGCTCTATCTAGTTTAGTCATATGGGATCCCTGCCTCGACCAACATCTCAGGCGAAACCATATCGCAGACCAAAATTGAGGGTTACTTGTGCATTCCTCCGCTGCCCAGCATATGTTTCTCGTAAGCTGGCTCAGCCTCACCAACACTAACCACCTGGAAAAAATCGAAAGTAACCCGCGGTTTGCCAACTGGCAATGCTGACAAAACATCTCCGGTGAAAGGGAATCCCAGACTACGATTACTTTTTGCGTATGTCTTTCCCCAGCACCCGGCATGTGTTTCTCGTAAGCTGGCTCTACGCAGCCTGCACCAATTCTAACCACCTCACAACGATTGAAATACCGGGCTCTCCGACTGGCAATGCAGAACAGCCAACATTTGCCAAAGTCTCCCCGTATATATCCTCCTACAACACGTCTCGATGACATCCATTCCACGCTCGCATCACTTTCACAAGTAAGCCTCGTGCATTGAACCGTCTTTCTCAGACTCATCAGTTCTCGTCCGAATGTCCAGTGTGCTATAGTATTATAGGCGGGGACGTCAAGTACCTAGGATGTGGTTGTATCTCCCGTCCCTACACGACTGAAGAAGACTGCGGGTCGTCCCGCTGCCTGAAGAGTCAAAACCACGTCTGGCACTGCACTCACGGATATCAGGCTAATTGTCATGCATGTGCGCACGCAGGTGCGGCCTGCGCTCGTCACCATTCGTGCCGCTCTCGTGGCGGCCATCAGGAACGCTTCAGGGAGACTACTTTGAGCGCGTGCAGCAGTTGCCGCCGTAGGCGTTAGTTGTTGCCATGGTTGTGCGTTTTCTCGACTTATCTCCTGTCTCCTTAACTCCCTGACACGCTACCATGCTTGGGCTTGCAGACGTGTATCCAAGTAGTCCCCAAATAGATGTGTACGCGGGTTCAGGTCCAGGATTATATATAACTAGAACAAGAATATTGTTTTTGACACGCTCTTGCTATCGGTCGATATTCTTTTGTATGCCTCCATGCCCGCTTCTATGTATCTCCCCCCATCTCCATGCCTATGTATCTCCTCCTATCACTAATAATTTTCTTGTAAGTTGCGTCAGTTGTGAGGCCAGTCTGTGTGTGCTTGAAGACGATAATATTTCCCGTTCAGGGTCACTCCAGGGTCTCCTTGAAGTATCACCATAGGTTTCATCCGGTCGAATATAAATATAGCTCGGAGTAACTGGGAGTCTACGACTTCGGACTGCTGATCGAGGCTGAAGAACTATTAATCGTTTGCATAGTTGCAAGCATCATGCCTCGCAAGAGTGTCTGCAACTGAGATAGAGAAAGTGACAGTCGGAGACGTGACCACCGACGACAGCCTGGTAAGCAAACTGGAAGACCTCGAAGAAGAATGCCCACAGGCATTGTGACTGTAAAGTAAGGTTGAGAGTATTAATCAAAAATAGTAATCAAAGATGCCATAAGGGGTAAGAGCCACGGTTCTTTTTCATCGTCCGGGGTGACCTTCGGATCGAGTTCCGCCCTTTGTTGGCCTTTAACCTCATCGAGCCCAAGTCTCAACGCATTCGCTGTTTCGGAATGTTGCATAACAGCCATGCACGGGCTATACATTTCACAGCTACTTGAGTAGAGTTCCAAGTTCCGAAGCTCGACGGAGAGCTAGGACAAGCAGGTAAGTACGCTGCGCATGATCGTTGACGCATACCTATCAACCAAAATCACTGGTATGGTGCGGCTGTTATTCATCGCGAGATATGGCACGAGCCATTGATAAATTTGCTACTGAGCCAGGACGTCTCAGAAAACGATCAGAAATGTTGCAACTCCGCTTCAATTTCCTCCGCTATATTACTCAACGTTCATTTACTATGATAGCCGAGGTTATTGGTCAAAATTGCTTCCGCTGCAATTACTTCATTGCGGGGATATGGAGCAGCAATGGCACTCCTGGCATCGTGCTCTACTTCCTGTGTCGTGGCACTGTTAATCCATCGTATCGTAGTCGAGGCAGATTAGCACGGAACCATTCACGCACTGACGCATAATGAGTCACACTCAATAGCGTTTCCTCTACCCACTCCAATCGTTGAATTTGGCCAATTTCACCTCAGTCGGACTATGTTTGGTGCCTTTTTCCACGTTGTGACTGGCTATGATGGGCAGGACCCGTCATCTCGGGTCTATTCGAACCATTGAATACGCTTGCCAGCAACATGCATGATACCATTCCATTCGAACCATGGAACCGACCCTTCGGATGCCATCCCATTCGGACCTACCATGATACCCTACAGCTTGCCTCGTGTCTTTCCACAGCAATAAGCAGACATGTTCCTCACCAATGCTCATATTTTTCTTCCTCTGGTACACGCACTTTCCTGTGCTTGAAAATCTCTGCCTTCACCCGCCGGCTTCAGTATCTGCGCAACAAGCCCCTGATCTACACCAGATCTCCCTTGGGCTCAACCCACACTGGTTATCTCTCCCTCTGCGCACCACCTCCGGTGAAACCATCACGAACCAAAATGGCTCGTTATATTTGTTTTTCTTGACCGCTGGGCATGTCTTTCTGATTAGCTGGCCCCGCGCCGCACCGTCCCTAGCGCTACCAACCACTTGACGACGATTGCAAGAACACTGCGTTTGCCAACTGGCAATGCAGACAATTATTGCTGATGAAACGCTTTATGGAAACTACTTTGAGCGCGTGCAGCAGTTGCCGCGGTAGACGTTAGTTGTTGCCATGGTTGTGCGCTTTCTAGACTTATCCGCTTTCTGCCTCTCCCTGGCATACCATACTTCGGCTTGCAGATGTGTATCCGAGCAGTTCCCAAATAGATGTGCACGCGGGTTCACCCAAGTCCATGATTATAGATGACTAGAACAAGATCCTTTCTGACACGTTCCTGTTATCGGTCGATATTTTTTCGTGTGCCTCCACCCCCGTTTCTATGTATTTCCCTCTACCTCCACCCCATCTATCTTCCCTCCACCTCCATCCCATGTATGTCCCTCCACCCCATCCCTACGTATGTCCTTCCATCCCCATCCTTATGTATCCCCTCCCATTCCCATTAGTATTTCTTGTAGCTTGAGTGGATTGTGAGAATTCAAGTCGGTGCATATGAGTTCTCCAACTAAAATTTACAATTCGCCCGTATGTGGCACTCCTCAATACCTTGTGATCACAATTGGTTGATTCTCATGCCGCTGAGGATGTCCAGAGCGGAACAGCGCACGAGACGCTAAATAATGCGTTGCACTTTTGCACAACCCATAACCCCTTAACTAACACTGCAGCTCACCACAAATATCCTCGTATTCTCTCTCTCTCTATATTCTCTAACATTAATCCCGTCACTCAGTCACTCACGCTCACGATCATCCACTTCCACACCAACTCTTTGAATCGGTAAGTAATGTGGTGTTGGAGGAGAGGGTTTGTGGGAGGGCTGTCATCGGGGCCGATGCTTTCATCGTATGAGGTTTTCATCGAAACTAGTCCGAGGAGAGAAGTGTCGAGGCCATCACCGAATTCTTGATGAGCCCCACGGTCAACAGTCAAAGAAGTGCTAGTGCCACCGATTACGACTCCTCTATCTACGCTATTGGGAGTGAGTCTACTTTAACACCCGGAAGACCATCGGGGAGGAATGTAAGCGTTCTGGGGGAGAATGCCAATTGAGGCACATCAGTAGAACGGAATTTGATCCAGGAAAATGTAGCCTGATCGGCTGTGGCAACCAGACTGAACTCAACGTCCAAGGAAGACACTATAAACGTGGTGTTCCAAGCGCTGTGGCAAGGCTTCTAGTGTCGACGAGCGAGGCCGGCCTTGATGACGAAAGAAGCGGCTGACGGCGCGAAAGGGCTAAGAGAAAGACGAGCTGAAATTCAGTTGGGGAATAACTGAGCGACGAGACGGTACATTCAGAGCCATTTGTTTGATGCTACAGCTATGTGGGTCGAGAAGAGAATATAGGCGGATCTGCGTACGAAGTCGCTTCTCGGGTTTCTAAGCCAGGTAATATATTTATAATGAAAACTACTTCTTTTACTGTAAAAGATTGTGTTTATACAAGACATTTATGAGCCTAGTTCCATCACCTATAATCCAATGTGCTAATACTTCATAAGTAAAGATATCTCTTCTCTCAGACATGTGTAGTATCTTAGATTAGTCAAGTTTTAGCGCCTACCCCTCAGTGGTCTTACGACGCTCTGAGCCCAGGCTCTTGTTGCATTTCGACACGGGATATGTGTCCATTAGGGAATTCCTGCTGCGCGCGGGGAAGCGCTAAAAACGAAGGGAGAGAGTAAACGTAGGGTGATGACGGGGATAATGAGATGAAAGCACCTCGGAAGGTATTCTACCGCGCACTTGTCACAATGTTGAGTGATGCAAGGTCCAGCCATTGTGTCCATATGACCGAGGCAGAATTAAATCTAAAAAATCCCATTACTTTTTATAAATATAACTTGGAGCCTAACTACTACAGCTTCTCGATGAATCTTGGAAAATTATCATATCATCTTATTCATATCCCACTCACCTACAGCCCGGACTACCCCTTCCTGCATCAATGCAGAACACGCAAGGTACTTATCGGCACCGATATCCCTCTGCATATTCACACCCTTTGTGTGCGTAATGAGTGCCATGTGCCTGTGCCCAGAACGACTCAACTGAGCTAGGGACATTAGCAGGCGCGTGGGATATCATACCGTAGCTCACGTTTAGTGCCAACAAGGATGATGGAAGTTGACGGTGCATGGTGGGATGGTTCCAGGATCCACTACAAAGGAAAAGTAAAGTCATTAAGGCAGAATGATGGCTGCGCATCTCTTAAACAATACACGTGTGAGCTTATATTTTTGACACAAAACTTGCCGGTTGACGAGTGAGAAAAAGATGACGAAGACATTGGATTGGGGGTAGACTAGCGGGCGGTGTCAGTTGTAATCCTCGTCTCCAATCGCATACCATAGACCGGGACAGAAGGGCTTGACATCTACCAGGATCTTAGCCGTATGCACATCGAATGCTGGCGAGTAATGGAAGACCAACAAGGGAGATATTGCATACCGTTAAGGAAGTATTTCTGGTATTGTCACAGTCACTGGGAAATGCATTTGTGGCATGTGAGATAAGAAGACACGTCTGGAGATCACGATACCCTTACAATAATATTCTCAACTGAGGCCGTATATGGCAATCGCCTTTGATGCTCTCATTATCTGAGACAAGCATTTAAGGGACCAGACCAACCTACGCTGAGAACGCATGCTAGACTGATAATCAAGAAATTTCCGCCATGTCGACTCTTGCAAGCCTTCAAATCTGTGCAAGATGAATACTGATGTACGTGGTATGAAGGGGTAATAGTGAGGTTGGATGAGGGGTTAGTGGAGCTCATGGCTATTTGAGAACAGAGTTACGAAGAGCAACGGACCCCATCGTGTCTACCTAACACTCGTTTGGGCTAGGTGAAAGAAATGCTGTGAAGAAGACATTCAGTGTTGTAAGGAGAGCCTGAGGATACTCCGCCATAGGGACCGATTAGCAATGAGGCACTCCAGTACATGCACAATGAATGATTTCTAGTATGTTGTAGACAATATGGAATGTGCACTATGTGCCTGCACATTGGTGCTGATGCCTGCAGTATACTGTCAGGGGGAGTGAATTAGTGCTGAGGGGATCAATTGGACCCTCCAAGAAGGCAACAGTGGAACCTGCCCATTTGTATTCTGTTCAGAGCGGCGAACAGCAGCATGGAATTTGACAAGATTTCCGACAGAAAGTGCAGCAGGAGAGGCAAACTTCATACCATCGCCATCAAGCACTGGGTAGTTAGTTCATGTACGGGTGTTTTGGAACCATTGAACTAAACTCTAAACTGTGGTGTTAATCACAATTATAAAGTTCAATCAAAGATTTGACTTTACAAGCACGCACAAGCTTCGAAACTATTTTAATGGAGAACCCAATTAAGAAATTATACTCTGGTGAACAATTGTAACCAGTATTGCAACAGGAAGTGTAGCAATAGAGATTGAACTGAGCACGTGTAGCTCTAGGTTTATGCAATGACTTAATAAGATCAAAGAATGTCAGGCGTTCAAGGGTGCAGATACTTTAAGGGGAAAGCTACTTAGAGTCTTAGGACCGCGGGTCAAGTGAACTAAAGATT
>QFFB01007167.1:0-10787 GCA_003316465.1 Ramaria cf. rubripermanens
CCCTCGTTACCACCTCCAGTCTTCTCGCATTCCTCTCTATAGTTAGATACTATTATTTGATACCACTGAGTCCGAGCCTCTAGTCAGCCTCCGAACCTCCAAACCTCCAATCTCCGAAATTAGGGATCAAACAATAGTGAGTGGCGCAACCCATAAGTTGAAGCCAAGTCCCTACCCCCCTCGCATACCTTCGAAGTCTGACCTCCGAGTCTCCGACCTCCGAAGTTCCGGGTAACGTCCGTGAACTTAACAAGGATCACTCATGTATGTGGCAATCACTATGCATCCAGACATAAGCTTTGCAGTCCAACAGCTTAGTCAGTTCTCATCTAACCCAGGACAGCAGCATTGGGAGGTAGCAAAATGGGTGCTTTGGTATCTAAAGGGTACACGGGATCGGTACCTTGTACTGGGAGGAAAAGGGGCCATCCAGTTGGTGGGCTATACTAATGCAGACTGGGCAAACAATCCAGATGGACGCCAATCTATCTCTGGTTACCTATTCTCCCTGGGAGGGGGAGCCATATCATGGAGCTCTAAAAAACAGCAGATGGTCACCACATCTTCCTGTGAAGCAGAGTACATGGCATTGAGTCATTGCGCAAAAGAAGCACTATGGTTATGCAGCTTACTGAAATGCCTGGGGATACAGCAAAATGGCACTACCACTGTTTTGCAACAACCTTGGATCCATCTTACTCACAAAAAATGTGTCATTCCATGCCCGATCCAAGCACATTGATATTGCTCACCATTTTGTACGCGAACGGGTGGCAATCGGCGTCATATCCTTTGAGCACCTACCAACCCATCTCATGCCACTGTTAGATCCTTGAGATCTAACACCGAGACTCTGAACCCCAAAGTAACTATTATGTTCCATTTTAGTTCTTGCTGTTTGCCTCTTAAAGTATAATCCTTACTCATGACCCAAAGTAGAATACTTGTACCCCACTCGATCTGAACCTCTGAACCTATTCTGAACTCTGCTTGTTATACACCTCTTATATCCTTCTTGTTATACGTTCTTAGGACACAATTAGTTTACAAGGTATTAATAGTCCTCCAATCTTGTATCCAGTTCTTTAGTTTGAATATTGACTTATTTCCTCGTTACCACCTCCAGTCCTCTCGCATCACTATCCCCGTAGTTAGATACTATTAGTGATAACTCCGAGTCCAAACTCCTGGACTACCTCCAATACTCCGATCTCTGAAAGTAGGGACCAAATGATAGTAGGTGGCGCAACCCATAAGTTAAAGCCAAGTCCCTACCCCCTCATATTGTTTTGAAGTCCAACCTCTGAGTCTCCGAAGTTCTGGGTAACGTCCGTGAACTTAACAGCTGGTGGATGCACTCACAAAGTCTCTGGGTGGACCAAAGTTAGCTCAGTTCTGAAAGGCAATGGGTATACTCCAGGACCAAAATGTACCTCATAAGATCGAGGGGGAGTGTTGAAATTGTTCTTAGCGAGTGTACATACAAAAGGCATGTGAGTTTGTGTCCGAATTCTTTTCCCTCAGTTGTTCAAACCATGACTGAGGTGAGTGGTTCTCACAAAGATTACCTACCTGTACTTATATCAACTTGTACTAGACTGACAAAGTACAGGTAATGCTACAGTTGTTCAAACCATGACTGAGACTGATGAAGTACAGATCTCAATAGACTACAGTAACACAGAGTCAATGAAGGAGTTATTGGCAACATGGACAGGCACAGAGGGTGGTGCATTAACATCAAACAAGGAGGGGTGAGGAGGGGGAATGAAGACAATGATGGTAGGGGGTTGCCTTTCATAGACTTGCACCCTCAACAGCTGGTGAGGTATAATCCTGCAAAGTGGGGGACATCTGCAAGGGCAGGGGTCTGGTCTAGATGAGCCTTAATATGGGTGACAAGTGCTATGATGGTGCCTATGGCTTCAAGCTTGAGGGCCATTGTGATATCCTTTAGGTCATCTGTGAGGGCAACCTAAGCAGACACTCTACACTCAAGCGGTGCACTGGTGAAGGGGGAATCCTAAGTCATATACAACTACATACAATGCAAGGGCATACCTGGTGAAGGGGGAATCCTAAGAGAAAACTCTAAGGATCACCTTCGCCCACTAACTAATAGCTATATACCTCAGGCATAACAACCCTGTACCTCCAAAGCCTGAATCACATAAGCAACAGGGGTGCTGAACCACAGACAGGGCCAAGGAGATGTTTGGAAGCTGCCAAGGGACCAATCGGCACAGCTCTGGAACAAGAGGCCCAACACCAAAGTGGCACTGGGTGGGGTAGACTTCAGAAGGGACTGTATACACTTCACACGCACTTTGCAGGACTTTGCAGGGCATGGGAATGTTCGCATGGAGTGGAACATAGGGTGCCTGCACTTCGCAAGGACTTCACAGGAACCTGCACGACTTCACAAGAGTTCCCCTCACATCCACTTCAGCAAGGCTGCAAATACTTCGTACACACTTTGCAGGACTTCACAAGGTGTGGGAATGTTCACATGGAGTGGAATGTAAGGTGTGAAGGCTTCGCAAGGAGTTTGCAAGGATTTTGCAAGCTTTGCAGAGGTTCCCCTTACATCATCCATATGCTTGTAACTAGTGAGGGAAGTGTTGAGAACTTTGAAGGTGGCATTATGATGCCTCTCAAGAATGTATTTTTTGTCAGTGGTGTCCATAGCCTTTGCCACCACCACTACCTGCTCATGCTTGAGCTGCTTGTTTTCTTCTGCTTCAAAGGCTGCTTGTACTTCAGGAGCTGTGAGGAGCCTGGTGTCTAGGTGGACATTCCATCATGGCTTTTTCTGAGACTTTTCATTCAGTTGTACTAAAAGATGTACTAACAGGAATAATACCTATTAGCCTGCACACAATGGTCCTTCTATGTGGATGGTCTATAATGCAGTTGTTTGTGGTGAGGAGACTAAAACTGTGGGTTGACTGGTGCTGGGAATGGCTTGTACAATGTGTTTGTCTAGGATATAATGCATGTAACTTGTGATGTATGACATATGTGTGGCTATGTCCTGTGACAAGGCCTCAACTTGGTGCCTTAAACCTGGACTTGACTTGGATGTAAGACTAAATAGAGACTTGAGTGATAAACTGAACTTGACTTGACTTTGTACAGAGAGACTGAGCCCTCATGTACACATCCCCAAGCTATAACAATGTCATACAATGTGATGGGTTGAGTCATTCAATGAACAAGCAGTCTGAGTTAGTCTGAGTCATGGTGAGAACACAAAGCACAAAAGGGAAAACAATGGAGAAATTACAATAGCAAAAGTAGCAAGAATGTGTCAGATAGGGGTAATATATAGAGAATGAGTAATAAAAGATCCAAAAATAGAAAAAAATTGAGTCATAACAAGAAAAGACTAACTAAAATAGAAATAGGGTGAGTCATTCAGGAACAAAGTGAGTCATAACAAGAACACTGTAAATATCCACCAATCCTAATTGTACAAATTGTCCATCTTCTCCTGGGTGAGTCAGAGTATGAGTTGGCACAATTGAGTCATGAAGAGGACAATAGAAATAGCTCCTAAGCTTCTCCTTGATCCACTCCCATGATAGAATGTGAGGGGTGTTATGATATCAGGATTATCTGGTATTTTTCCTAGTATTTTTACCTATTTTCCTCATTTACTAGGAATATTTCTACCTTTTGTTACGCTTTTGTCACACTCATGTCACACTCATGTCATCAGTGACATTGCTATTCCTAGTCTGGCACATCATGGGGCTTCGCCCCTATATGCACATGTATAAGTAACTAGAACATTAGTTATAACAATTTGAAGGTATTAGCCCTCCATTTCCATGAGAAGTCCAGCATAGTTAAAGCATGAAGCTAACAATCTTCATAGCTGGTGAATTGCTGATGTTGCTGTTCTGGACCATTAGATTGGCCAGTTTTTCTTTGTTCACAAACACATTAAATTGCATTCTTCCCTCTCCAGCATTGTTCGTCATATCGATGCCAAACCGGTTGCAAACATTCCAATAACAAGGGGGAGAGTGTCATATATGGTCTTGAGGAACTCTATGATGAAGGTTGAGACATGTGAAAGTGGAGCTGCTGCATCTGCTACACATGCACAGCAGGTCTGATCCCCCATTTCAGCCTGAGTTCCCATGTATTCCTTTCTTGCTTGATTTTTTTTGAAGGATTTCCTGTAGCCAATGCATGGACCCATCTAGCTTGAACACAATCCATTATCCAAGCAGTTCAGTTTCTATGCATTCCTTTAACCAAGGTTGAACATGTCCTAGGGATCACACCTCATCCCATTGCAAATCTGTCATAGCCAGAGAATGTGTAAGTGTTAAATCCTGAGATCTAACACTGAGACTCTGGACCTCTGGACCTCTGAACTCCAAATAACTATTGTATTCTGTTCTCATTCTTGTTCTATGCCTTATAAAGTATAATCCCTATTCATGACCTAAAGTAGATTACTTGTATTCTGTTTGATCTGAACCTCTGGTCCAACTCCAAACTCTACTTGACTAGGATATCCTTCTTATTCTATATTTATGTCCTTCTTGTTCCACATTCTTAGGATACAATTAGGATACAACATATTAATAGTCCACCAATCTTGTATTAGCTCTTTAGTTAGAATATTGACTTATTTCCCCATTACCACCTTCTCACCTTCTTGCATCACTATCTCCATAGTTAGATACTATTGATAAAATGTGGAAGGAGGAATAGAAGACTCAAAGATGGGAAAACTTGATGTGCTAAAAATGCACTAACAGGAATAATACCTATTAGCCTGCACACAATGGTCCTTCTACCTGGATGGTCTATAATGCAGTCGTTCGTGGGCAAAGAGACTACAGCTGTGGGTTGACTGGTACTGAGAACGAGTTGTACGACCTGTTCTTCTGGGATATAACACAGGTGACTTCTTGTGATGATTGCCCTGCTTCGTGTGATGTATGATGTAGAACTTGTGACATGTGACTTGTGATGTATGTGCAGCTATGTCTGGTGATAAAGCTTCAACTTGGTGCCCTAAACTTGGGACTTGACTTGGACTTGAGCATAATGCTTAAGAGAAACTTGACTTGAGAACTGAACTTGACTTGTTATTGTGCTGAGAGACCAAGCCCTTTATATACACATCCCCAAGCTACAATGATGTCATGCACTGCGATGGGTTGAGTCATATGATGAGCAAGCAGGTCTGAGTCAGAATGAGTAATGGCAAGAACACAAAACACAAAAGGGGAAACAAAGGAGAAATTACAATAGTGAAAGTAAGCAAGAATGTGTCAGATAGGGGTAAAGTAGTAATAAAAGATCCAAAAATAGAACAAGTATGAGTCATGATGAGAAAAGACTAACTAAAATAGAAACAAGGTGAGTCATTCTGAAACAAAGTGAGTCATAACAAGAATACTATAAATATCCACCAATCATAGTTGTACAAATGGTCCACTTTGTTGTGATTTGGGGTTTGTTGTTATACAATAGGAGAATATAATTCAGGCTTCAAGTGAAGCTGAATCGAGCAGAGGTTTGATATGAGAGAGAATTTCAAGTAAACTGCAATGTATGCTAGTTTTATCTTGAATACTACTCTAACTAAGAACTTCGAACTGTTATGAGTGAGTGTTATTACTACTCCTATTCACAGCGCAAAAACTAGCTATTTATATGTAGAAAAACAATTGGGATGAATATTTCAAGTACGGGTCACATGACCCGGCGGTACGAGGATCGCATGTAGACACTCCTAAGTGTCGTGTGGTAGTGAATGGAGAGTGGAGTGTAACTGTGAACATGTGAGATATATGTGAAATGGAGGCTACATGTAGGAGAGCTGAGGTATGTGCTCCGTGACAGGAATCGCGATGTATGTGCAGGGCGGGCTTGATGCGACGTGTTCTAATTATGGAATGAATATGACCAAGTGCCGAGGCCAGATGCGGGGTAAGATTGTCTCCAATCAGAGATGTCACCGCCGGGACATCAACATGTGCAGGCGCTTCGTCGGTAGGATAGTGATGGATATGAGGTCATGGGCTCAACGTAGGGGATATGTGTGTTATGGGTCGAGGAATGTCTCGGGCGGTTCCTGTCCTTGAACATGGGTCGTAAGGAGGGTATCTGATAGTAATATCCTGGGCATTCATTAGATGTTATGAGCGGGAGATGTTAATTTATTTTTAGATGTTTTTTGTAGTAACTTCTCTTCTTTATTTATAACACACTTTCTCCGAGATGAGTCATGGGATTAGTTGGCGCAATTGAGTCATAAGAGTGAGGGTGATGAATCAACAACAGAAATAACTCCTGAGCTTCTCCTTGATCCACTCCCATGATAGAATGTGAGGGGGAGACAGTTGTATATGGTCTTGAGTAGCTCTATGATGAAGGTTGAGTTGGATTGATGTGGGAGGGTTGGTTGGGTATGGAGCCCAGAATTCTGCCTCGTATTCTTTCCTTCCTTCATTGTGAATGACCTTGCCTGTGTATCCAAGGAACTTGAATGGCTGCACATCATCTTGGAAAAACACTGAATCTCCAATGGCATATGATTTTGGAATAGAGGAATGTAACTTCTTTGGTGAGAGCCGTGCTGCTTTAGGTGACTGGGGGTAAAGCATATGATGAAGCTTGGTGTGTCTTTGAATATCTTCTGAATTGAGTGACCATCATGATAATGAGGGCAATGTTGGGGACTCAAGGGTCTAAAGGGGAATAGAGTTCAAAGCTGTGTTGTTGATGGCTGGCATGGGGATAACAATGAACTGATAATCGATGGGGTATGGCTGTGTCGTCTGGCTGGGCTGAACTGAGATGATGGAATAATCTGAGATGAAATAGACGCATGTGGAGCTTAGAGTTTTTAAAGACTCCTCGGAGTTTGAAGCTTTTAGATACATGTCGTTCGATTGTCCTTCAGTGCATTAACTTGAGCACATAACCAGCCTCAACAACATGAGGGATGGGCTAAAACCATATGAGATTCAAGTAGCTACTGATCTAGCTACTTATACATATGCAAACACAGGGGCAGAGCCCTGTGGAACATCAGATTAGGAGCTGATGACATGAGTGTGATACAAATGTGATGAAGGATAATGAAAGATAGAAATATTCATAATAAATCAAGAAAAGTAGTAGAAATAGTAGGAAAAATACCATAACCTCCTGAATTCTCAACAACTATCAGTGATACCTCCAAGTCTGAACCTCTGGGTAACCTCTGAACCCCAATCTCTGAAATTAGGGATCAAATGATAGTGGGTGGTATTATTAATTGATGATTTTTGTTTACTTTAGTAACAGCGTGATGACACCACCCAGAATTTCATCCCATGCTTATTCTAAAACTCCAGACTTCCACTATTCACAGCTGTATAGAAGAATTAAGTAGTCTCATGTGATAATGGAATCAGTTTTCTCTCCTGTCACCTTCATCTTCAATATCTTCACTTTCATCTTTAATTTTATCACTATTGAGGCACATAACTACTGTGTAATGAGTTGAGGCACATACTATTGTATATAATAAGGCGCACTTCATTGTGTATTTAACGAGTCAAGGTGCATTTCATTGCATACCATTCTTCATTCTCCCATTCCACTTTGATATATTTTCACAGGTGGTGCAATACATAAGTTGAAGCCAAGTCCCTACCCCCTTCACACCCCCTTGAAGTCCCACCTCTGGATATTTGATCTCTGAAGTTCTGGGTAATGTCTGTGAACTTAACAGTGAGGAACTTTTGAGCTTTTGTGGATGGAGCCATGAGGATTTCAGAAGGCAAGAAGGTAGAATGAAAAGGACAATGTGGTAATTCAGATGGTGCAAAATCATGAGGCATAGGCACTGTCATGACTGATGATGATGAGATGGTATGGATGGCTGAATTAATTGATGATGGGGTTAAAGAAATGTCTTCAGAAAGCACAGGAGTCATGAAGATATCAGACACAACCATGGTGTCAGGGGAAGGAGACTGTGGTAACTTAGACAATGTCAAGTCTTGAGGCATAGGCACTGTGGGGACTGATAACAATGGAATTGAAGAGATACCTAAATTACTTGATGATGGAGGTAAAGAAGCTTCTTCAGAAGGTAAGGGGGTATCTGTCTCTATAGGGGAAGTAGAGTCTCCCATTACTGGTGAATCATCATTTGCAGGCATGCTATAAAATGCATAAACAATCAGATTTTTTTTTAAAAAAACAAGGAACCATGGCATTGTTATGAATTAAGGAGATTATGGTATTTTTCCTACTATTTCTACTACTTTCTTGATTTACTATGAATATTTCTATCTTTCATTATCCTTTGTCACATTTGCATCACATTCACGTCATCAGCTCCTAATCTGATGTTCCATGGGGCTTCACCCCTGTGTTCACATATGTATAAGTAGCTAGATCAGTAGCTACTTGAATCTTATATGGTTTCAGCCCATCCCTCATATTGTTGAGGCCATTTATGTGCTTGAGTTAATGTGCATTGAGTTTCCCCTTCTTCAAGTCTTCTACTTCCTTTTCTATATTTTATCAGGCATGACATACATACCATATTCATGCAGCAAGAGAAATTTCAAAACATCCTCTTGAGAGACTGGGACACTAACTGCAGGAAAATGCATAAGCACATGTGAATGTATATCATCCATAAGTAAATTGTCCAACATAGCACAACATTGTTGAAAATGATCAACTATCATGGAGGAGAGCTGTTCCCATGTCTTAGAAGTGTGCAGAATATATAAAGTCAATAATGACAACAAGTAACAAGACCCATTAGCAGCAAAGCAGACAAGTTAATATGTTCATGACTTGCTTGGCATGAATGTGCAAGGATCGTCAGAATGAGGACACAAGAAATCCCTCAATTCAGAGCCCAATGTCAGATGCATGAAAGAAGATATTAAATTCAGACAAGGACATTGACAAACCAAAACTGAATGACAATGATGAACAAGAGTCAACTGAGAAAAGAGATTCAAGACAGACATTGAGGTGACAGACTGACAAGTCAAATGAAAGACATGGACAAGAGTATTGATAATAGAGTATTTAGAATGCTTTAATATATTCAGAGTACATTTTCTGTTGCTTCAGGTGCTCTGGTACTGGACAACATGGCATCAGGATGTATGATCACTGCAGTAACCCAGGACACTTAATGTAAGTACATTAAGGACTGATTTTAAGTACCCAGGGAGCTGATTTTTGTCATTCAACTCAATTAGCTAAACACTGAAATCTCATATCAAGAATGTCCAATTCAGTAACTTAAAACTCTAATTTTTGGCTTTCAGATCACTTAAAAATGCTATACTAAAGCACATACTATTACCAATCTGGATGTGGATTGGGTCAGGATGCGAATCACTCACACATTCCACCACCCCTGGAATGTTTGAGGGTGCCAAAAATTATTGACAATTATGATTAACATATTATGAATATAACTACATTTTTTTGACAAAAAAAAAGAAGCTCTGTTGTAAGATGGGGGGCTATATATGTGTTGTGATAAAATATTGTAAAGAAGATATTGCGAAGTTTCCATTTTATTTTTTTCTCTACTTTTCTCTCAGTCCCATGAGACTGGGAGGAATATTCTGATGAATTTATTTATCATATTCAGAGAAGGAAAATCATGAGACAACATCTTCTGTTGTCTTGGCCTACACATGTGAGCCATAGATGGACTATGACATCACAACCACAAACAAGGTGGGCAACACACATGATTACCCCGCACATGCATCACCAATGATCGATTGGCTTGATTACATGGCGAGCAAGCACCTGAACTGCTGAGGTAATAAAATAGAATGGAGAAAAAGAAAAGATGTTATGACAATAGAAGGTCATACAAAGGTAATAAAAATCACAGAATTTGAATCAGGAAATGTATTGAACATTCCTGATGTATCAGATTGCATATGGAATAAGAAATGGAAGGAACAGCTTTGATACTATTATGTCAAAAGAACAGACATTTTTTTTCAGTTATCTTTTCTTACTTGTCATCTAATACTGTTTCTCCAATCACCCCATTTACTTTTTTTTCTTTCCCCAATGACTAATTACTTTTCAGACTTTTCTTTGTTATCTAAACAGTATCCAGCACTATCTGCTCCACAGACAGTAGTATTTCCCTATCCCTTTAGTTACTCATATTCCAAGATTCCATTGCTATTGTTAGTACTCCATGATCCATCCCTGAACTTTCTTGCATAAGAACTATGATGTTTTGTATAATACTCTTCAGCCAGAATTTATATCTCTCCTTACACATAAAAAAAGAATCAGGGCATTCAGACTTGCTTTTAAATTCCTTGTTATTGTTCCTGACAATTACTACAACTCACAAGCTAGCTATATGTTACATCCGTACATTCTGCACTATCACTTCCGTTACTACCCTACCTTTACTAAGCTCTCTAATCCTCACAGCCCTCTGTCAGCAAGGGTACCTTGTTCCTCATGGAACATCTGTGTCCCATACCTACAGATGATGGGTACCTATTTTAGATATCATGCTTACATTCCAACCCCCCCCCCCCTGTACTATGATCCCTGACCCCACTCGTGATATGTGTTGTATACCCTTCTGCTCTGACTCAGAGCTCATTACTGTTACCATCTTACATGTACCCCCTAGTATATAACTCCTGTCTTCATACTAAGTAACCTCAGTTCAAATATTGACCACATTTGTTTTGGAACCCTTCAAGACTTTGGTGTTATTGCTAATGCCTCAATCTATCAGAACGTGT